>JAYMTC010000909.1:0-10313 GCA_036897605.1 Melianthus villosus
CCCCTAGGTATATATATTATTAATGTTAACATATAACATATTTATATTAAACAATTATTATATTATATCTAGTTTAAATTATTAATTGTTATAATAAAAAACACGTTTTAATTTTGTATTGGTTAAATCAAGCCGAGATTGTAATGGTCGTACGTTGCAAAAATCTTGAAGTACGCTGGATGTTATTGTACTCTTTGAACTATACAGAGTCATTTGTGATTGTCATATGCAATAAAACATCTAAAACATGTTAATTGTGACTGAACTATTTATCTACATTAAATAGAATTGAGTTTGTGATGGTCGTATGCCAAAACCCTGAATGACATTGGCTGGCCGAACTCTTTCACTTAGATTAAATTAATCTGAATTTACTATGGTTGTATGCCGCAAAAACCTTGAAAGACGCTGGTGTTGCCCAACTCTTTTACATGAATTAAACTTAGCTAAATTTGTGTTGTCATATGTCGTAAAACTCCTAAAAGATATTGGTCATGGTCGAACTCTTTCACCTTAATTGAATCGAGCTGGGTTTACGATGGCCATATGTCGTAAAAACATTGAAAAACGCTGGTTGTAACCTAACTCTTTCACCTAGATTGAACCGAGCTGGATTTGTGATGGTCCTATGCCGCAAAAACCTTGAAAGACGCTGGTTGTGACTGAATTTATGAGAGTCCGAATTTTTTTAAAATTTGAAATATTTGTAATTTATTGGTGGAATAAATTTTCTAGAATTCGTTGGTGTGACACGTGTGCGGGACACATACTTCGAGGAGAAAATTAATTAAACATGATTATAAATAACATAAATATTTTATATTTAAGATACATGTGATTTATATTATAAATAATAGCCTATTTACATTGGATTTTTTTTATCATTTTGCTTTTGGCACATATGCTAAACGTTGGAATAAATGAATGGTTAAAAAGAGAACACTGCGATACCAAAAAATAGAAGGAGAAGTAGCCTCCCCTCTCTGTAATTTCCTTTGGACTCTCCTCACAGGTATCTCCAGATTCTCTTCCATCCAAATGAGTTTGCTTTAAAATTCATAATAGGTAAAAAGTTGGTAAGCTAAGATTGTGGAGAGTTTTCGTTGTTTCATTTAGTGGTAGTGAACGTTGGTCGTTCTTCTTCATTTTCATGTGTAGTCACTTCAATTTCTTCAGTTTTCGCCCTAAGCGAAGTATAGAGAGGAAACAAAATAAAAATAAGGACTATTTCAAGATAAATTGATGGCGGAACTCCAATGAAACTTTATATCATTTAGATGAAATTGTTGAGCGTGTATGATGAACCATAGCACCGTTTGGTTCTGAATTCGTAAGTTCGACTAAATCAGTGAGACATGCAAGTGAGTGTTTTATTTGTAATTTTATATGTGTTGTTTGTTCGGGCTTGCTGCTAAAAATGGCCTAAAAGTTACCCTAAAAGGGGTACATGTGAATTTTGATGATTTCATATGTTTTTTTATGTGTTTGAGCTCAGTTATGAGCATATCTGATATTTGTGGTTGTTTTGGTTTGGTTTGAAATTAGGTTGTTTAAGATCAATATCGGGCAAGTTTAGGCTTGATTTTTGCCATAAAATCAGGGTTGTAAGCATTCAGGTTTCCATGATGGCGAGTAATCACAGGGCCGACCAGTTATGCTACGATTTTGTTATTATTTGGTTTGGAAGTTAGTCTGGTGATATGACACCCATAAAGACTAATAAATTATTTAAAAGCGTGATAGTTATGTTATAAAGATGAATATAATTATACATGTACTTTAGCTAAGCACAGTAGTTCTAATAGTTAATTATGTGAGCTGTGCTCATACAATCCTAGAGCAATTATAACCTCGTAGCTGATGGTGGATCCAGACCTCGACCGTCGTGGAAGGTCCGCCAAAGATGATTATCGATCTAAAAAAAAAACATGGTTATTATTTTATGAATATTATCTGAAACTTAGTATGGTGGTATGAGACACCAATAAATAATAAGTGATGTATGATTAAATATATTTTATATGTGCTTAAGTATAGATGATTTTGGATGTTAGGACATTATATTACTATACTCATGTTTTAGGACTCTTCCTGTTTTCAGGTGAGTTGAATGTGTCATGTTATTCTCATGTAATCAACTAACAATTGATTGAAAGGTGTAAACACACTCACATTAAGCTTTGGTTTGGTTAATTGCGAATTGGGCGGAACCGAAACAAATATTAATCAACCCTTAAATGGCACAAGAGGATGTGTGTTGATTTCAATCCATTAACCTTCTAACAATCACTTCAAGTTCACCAACAAATGATGAATATTTTCAAGCTTTTAAACAAAACCAAAATACCGCAAGTCTTTCTCCATATCTTTGGTGTCTCCATATCTTTGGTGTTAGGAACTCCTTAAGCTCTGGTGTGAAGTCGGTCATACCAATTGAATCAAAGAGGAGACAAGTATGTGTTGTCCAATTGCCCAATTTTTGCCAATAAATAAATAGTCTCATTATCTCGTACACATTCCCTACCATATTAAGCAATCTAAAAGAAAAGGGGCAATGTGCCCATATTTGATAAAAACCACAATACCTCTTATATTTGTGACTAAATATCACGTGGGCCCGTTATTTAACCGTATAATTTAGTGAGAGACATATTACCAAAATTATAAAATTGGACACTTGTGCGAAGAACAAAATGTTTTAATCATTTATAATCTCATCTAATTCATTTGCTACACAAAACATTTGTTCCTTATATGTGTCAACTAAATAATATTAGTCAAAATTTTATTTTCACAAATAAATTACGTTTCTCATATTATTCCCTCTTTAAAAAAATTCGTCCACAAATTTTAATAAAATAATATTGGAGAATTTATCTCCAAGCGCTAACGGCCAAATAAGATTAACACGTCTTATTAACAAAATATTACTTTAGGAATCTCTAATCGATATTTATTTTCCTTCCTAATACCATTTCCATATTTTAGATTTTGTTCTCTTATAACCTGCTTAGGGTAAGAATCTAAATGGTTATATATTATAACCATACAAGTCTAACATCCTCAAGTGTTAATTTTCTATATCTTTTATTTTCCCTCATTTTAGTCTCATTAAGAGGTTTACTCGAAAGGGTTCACTATTGCAACCATATAGAAAGATAATTTTAATTGCCTTTAGCAGCTCCTACTACTATCATATCGCATACTCAATTGATTTCATCGATTCCCGCATGTAGTACACCTAGTACTAATTATCAATCTTTATCCTATATTCCTAGATCTTCTGACATATGACTGACAATTTAAATTTTCTCTACCTTGAGGAATTTTCAATTCCTTAAATCTGTATACCAATTTATAATTGGTATTCAAACCGGTTTACCTGTTACGAGTCACCTTTAACTTACAATTACAATAAAACATGCTTTAAGAAGGTATACCTACCATACTGGTAATTCCAATATAGTCTTTTAAGCTATAAACTTTAACTTATTTGTCAACGGAATATGCTACAAGTATGACTATTTACCATACTGGAACAACACATATATAGCTTTTTTAAATATTACCCTTAATTTAATAATATTATAGAGTATACTTCAAACATATCTATTTAGCATATTAGTAACACATTAGGTTACTACTACTGCTCTCATAAACATAATATAACATGCATGTCATATTCTCGTACATGCAATAAACCAACGATGTACACTCATGTACTCTCATACAAGTTATATCACACATATTAAGTTTATAAAAATGGAAAGCGTACCAGATTATCCCGACTTAACAAACTAATAATATTTATCGTATATTATTGGGTTCAAACAAAACAAAGTGTGTAATGCAACAAAGCTATATTTATGGCTTCCCTGAACTTACTACTTTCTTTGTTAACTCTTATGCACATACACAAGTCATATCTTTACCATATGTTTGTGTCTCTACTGGACTCTTTGTCCTAAAAGTACTAGAGAATTTTCTTTTCAAAAATCACTTTCATTTTTCCGAAAACCATTTCATTTTCAAAAAATATAACATTATACTATACTCATCAACTTTAGGCTCTAATACCAAATTTTTCACGACCCAAATTTCGAATATGACAAACCATTTCATTTTCAAAAAATATAATATTATACTATACTCATCAACCTTAGGCTCTAATACCAAATTTGTCACCACCCAAATTTCGAATATGACTGACATGGAGAATAATGTAAAAGTTCCCGTACACAAGAATCTCGGAAATAGAGAAAAGTTGGTCCATCTGGATATCATTGCCAATATGAGACAAAAGTCTCACATCATAACCTGTATACACCAATCCTAAAACGAGTATAATGAACATGTCATAAATTAAATTATTTCTTATAAAAATCTCTTTTACATAAAAATATATTGTTGTATAAAGTTCATTTTACAAAGAAAATCTGAGTATAACTGTGTTACCAACTCATTCTCTTGGTGAGCTGAATGTGTCATGTTATCCTTGTGTAATCAACTAACAATTAATTGAAAGGTGTAAACACACTCACATTAAGTTTTGGTTTGGCTAATTGCGAATTGGGCGGAATCGAAACAAACCTTAATTAACCCTTAATTAGCACAAGAGGATGCGTGTTGATTTCAATCCATTAACCTTCTAACAACCACTTCAAGTTCACCAACAAATAATGAATATTTTCAAGCTTTTAAACAAAACCAAACTACCGCAAGTCTTTCTCCATATCTTTGGTGTTAGGAACTCCTTAAGCTCTGGTGTGAAGTTGGCCATACCAACCGAGTCAAAGAGGATACAAGTATATGTTGTCCATTTGTACAATTTTTGCAATAAATGAAGCCCCATCATCTCGTATACATTCTCCACCATATTAAACAATCTAAAAGAAAAGGGGCAATATGCCCATATTTGAAAAAACCACAATACCTCTTATATCATGTCTCTTATATCATGTAAGTAGCCCGTAATCTAACCGTATAGTTTACTCAAAGGCATATTACCGAAATTATAAATTTGGACACTTATGCGAAGAACAATATGTTTCAATCATTTATAATCTCATCTAATTCATTTGGTACACAAAATATGTGTTCCTTCCACATGTCAACCAAACCAAATCATATTAGTCAAAAATTTATTTTTACAAATAAATTACGTTTGCTCCAAAATTCTATAAATTTGGATCTCACATTAAGTGTTACCAATTGTAACCAAACTTGTTTTGAATAGAAATACAAAAAAGTTAAAAAAAATCTCAAGGTAGATAAAATTTAAAATAGTCAATCCTAGATCAGAGGACCTAAAGTGGTAAGGTAAATATTTTTAATTAATGAAGTGGGTATTAAAGATGGGAAAGAAGATGAAGTAAAAAAAACGATAATGTGGATTGATCATGTCATGTGTTAGCATTTGGAGCTGCTAGAAACAGTTAAAACTATCTTCTAAGTACGATTATAATAATTAAACCATTTGAATCAGGACCTTAATAGGGTTAAAAGAGAGAAAACTAAAGTGTGAATATAGTATGTGAAAGAAAATTAAATCTCAGTTAAAAATTCCTAAAATAAGAGTTCTTAATAAGGCGTGTTATTTTTGTTTGTATGCTAGTACTAGGATATAAATTCTCCAGCTATCAGTAGGTGCAAATTAGTGATGTTAAGGAATCTTACTAAGGCAGTAAGTGAAATTAACGGTTGAGCTAAAGTAACAAAGTTTATTCCCTGCTTTTCTAAAGTGAAACATCTGAAGCATGTATCTGTGGGTATTTGTGCTATGACATCTCAATATTTTGTAAACGTCAACGACTGTTAGTAAGGAATGGTAAATTCCTAATAAAGAATTCTGAAAATAAATAGTCTTTCTAGAGCAGTAAGATTAGTAATCAATAATGAGTAATGAGAAGAATTAAGAAATTTAAAAATGTTTACAAAAATTTGAAAATCTCTATCAGTTAAGAAATAAAAGGGAGATTTAAAATTCGAGGACGAATTTTTCATAAGAGGGGAAGAATGTGAGAGCCCAAAGTTTTTTAAATTCCGAAATATTCATAATTTATTGGTAAAATAAATTTTCTAGAATTCGTTGGTGTGACACGTGTGCGGGACACATGTTTTGAGGAGAAAATTAATTAGACATGATTATAAATGACAATAATATTTTATATGTCACGTAAGTGCGATTTATAATATAAATAATATGTCTTTGATTAAAATTACGCAGTTAGATAATAAGCCCACAAAATAATTAAATCAAATGGTATATGGTAAAGTTTACAAAATTCTATAATAGAAAATGCTGGTTTGGCTGAACTCTTTCACCTGTTAAACCGAGTCAAGTTTGTGATGTCATGGCCGAAATTTTTCACCTTAATTGAACTGAGCCGGGTTTGCGATGGTCTTATGTCACAAAAACCTTGAAAGACACTGGCTGCGACCGAACTCTTTGACATTAATTAAACTGAGTTAGGTTTGCGATGACCATATGCCGGAAAAACCCTGAAATATGCTGGTTGTGGCCGAACTCTTTCTCTAAGATTGAATTGTGATGGGTTTGCGATCGTTGTATGCTAAAAAATCATCGAAGATGCTGGTTGTGGTCGAACTCTTTCACTTGAATAAAACCTAGCCAGGTTTACGATGGACATATGCTGCAAAAACTATGAAATATGAAGGTCGATGCCAAACTATTTCACCTAAATTGAAGAGAATTGAAGAGGCTTACTTATAGTGGGTCGATTAAACCCTATTATTATTACGACCCCATATGCGAGGTCCATGACCGACGTGTGAATATTGGTGGATCACTTTGATCTACATAAGCCTCTAAGTTGACTTGCTAGAGATAACATATATCTCATCATTCAATATGAGTTTCTCGGTGGCCGACTTCACCCGAACCCATACAAGTAATCTGAATATACGTGCTAGAAAATTCTGTCCATTTTAAAATACAACATTTCATAATAGGCACTATTTCAAAATATATATTTTACCAAACATTGGAACACCTAATATACCAGACTTTATAAAACACGGTTACGAATTTTATATGAGTGCGTGTATACCTCTATGAATTTGATCTAACATCATGCTAGCTCACTTTGAAATTGATCTAAAAAAGATAACAACTGAATGGAGTGAGTTCAATAACTCAGTGAGTAGGACTATCATTTATATGGGGTTCCCTTCTACAAAATGCAGAACAAAATTTTAAGAACGATGTCATGAATCATGCAAAATTAATATGATGTTATCATTACTATAATGAGTATCTTGGCACCCTAATTACGTTATCATGCTTTATGAATTAACCATATGTTTATATATTAATCGCTGATTCATATTCCAGATTTCTTATATCCATATGCTTATATACATATTTTATTGGTTAAATTTTTAACCTTATTATCTTGTACAATAATTCTTCATATTCATTATTCATATTAATCTTCACAGTATTGCTATTTGAGGTACTATCATGTTTTCATGGTTTGTTATTTTCTATTTGATCTCGTTGTTATTTTATGCATTTATAGGCATTTAGTTATTTATCATATAACATGTTATAACCTGTCTTCTTGTAGCATATATTATGATGCTCTTTATATGGTCGTGTAAGTATTCACACCTTACTTATATGTCGTAACTCAAATATTTATTATTAATGTAATATTGCTGATCTGATACATTATTCTTATTCTTTTACATTATTTGTTGTATTTCCTTACGTAAGCTATTATACTATTTTAAATTCTATATGTTTACTTTTATCTTGAAGTGATAACGTATTATCCTGCTATGCCATAATCACATAGCATTCAAGTAAATTAATTGTATGTTCGTCTTATTATTATCATGTGTCATACTTTTAATGAATGAACCAATTATTTTATCCAAGTCTGTATTTTATTACGGTTACTTTCTTGTCATGTATTTCACTTAAGAATGTTAAGCCGTATAAGCATATCGTAATTACCGTGTCATATTACCCCTCTTTAAAGTTATAACATCATGTTATGCAATTATGCTTATTTTATTATATCTTTATCGGACTCGTATCTTTGTCTTTTACTTATCATGTTATAGATCAATGTCAGACTTAGCCCCATATGTTGGATAAATCATCAAATAGAAAATTTGTGTCCTAACTCAAGTAATTCGGTAATTCTATATATTGATTAAGTCGTGTCCTTAAGTTATTACTAGTATTCACTCAAGGATGTAGACTAACCATCTTAATCATTTTATAATTTTTTTATTCATGTTTCAACCTATTTATTATGGAATCATATTCTTATGAATCTTATTATCATATAATAGCATGATCTATTAAGCTTATCAAATCATCTTGTTCTTAGTGATGGACAAAACATATTATCATGTTAATATATATGTAGAAAATCAAAATCATCATGCTAGTACTTTAATACCGTATGCATGGAATAAATGTATAGATGTCATGCTATCATATCCCTATTTTATGTATGTTTCTAAAATGTTTAATGCCTAACATATGCAATTAATATGCATGTTTATCATATTTTGTATATCTGCTACTGGTCCGATCTTGTATTGTTTTTGTAGTCCAAATTATGACTCAGAAATTAAAGTTTGCCATATCATATAATAGGGGATATCATCCACACATTTTCTGTAGTCATACTGACTATGTCATATCAAGATAACTAAACCACTTGTGGAATATAAAAATCCTAGTAAGGTGGGTCTAGCAAGTACCCATACCTCTAGAGCAAGATATATCATGTGTTGGCCTACACATGGACTCACGGTTCTCACATCTTCTCTGAACATTACATTTTCGTAGCCCAATGTCATTAGAAACGAAAAGATTTTGGTAGCCACATGGTCGCCCCAGCTCCATCGCTAATAATCATAGGCGGCGAAATATTATTTTCGTAGCAAATCATATATTCAATGGCTAGGAAGATTGTCTTCGTAGCCAATGTAATTTAAAGCTACGAACATCTTTGTAACCATGTCTGATAAGAGGTGACAATGAATAACACGAAAAGACATGTTAAGATACGATAAGATATACATTTGTTTGTAAATATGTTAATACGATTTATTACATGTTAATACATACTTATTATGTATATTAAGATATAATTAGACATGATAATTGATTAATCGTATTTAAATAATTTTTTATGACATATATTTAAATATGATATTTTAAAATTTTGACACGATAGACGACACGATAACTTGTTTTGTCACCCCAAGATTTCATAGCTAATAATGCATTCCGTGGCAAAAAATATTTGTTTTGAGAATTAAATAAATATATTTCATTTAATTTGGATGAAATAAAATGTTCGAGAAAGAATTATGATAACAATAATAAAAATTAAGTTTATTTTTAAGGCCGGGCCGGTTAATACGTGACCAACATGAGGCTCATCGTGCTGGACTCGCGGGTGCGTAGGGACACGAGGCCGTAGGCTTCGTGTGCGTGTACAGTTAAGCTGTCTGATAAAATATGATTTGATTTGATTTTTCTTTTACTCTTTATTTTATTTGAAATAATTGAAAGAGAAAATAAAGGGGAAATCAAATATTTTTAGTTTAGATATTATATTATTTAAATTATTATTTTATTTGATTGCTTGATTCAGATTTTATTTGAAATAATTGAAGAAGAAAATCAAAGGGGAAATCAAATATTTTTAGTTTAGATATTACATTATTTAAATGCTTAAATACTTATATGATATCTGAACTATAATGTTTGTCTCAATTTCATATATAAACTCTGAGACAATTTTAAAAGTTCATATATGAAATTGATACATTTTAGAGTTCATGTACTAAATTGAGACAACTGTAATAATTCATGTACCATATAAGTATTTAAGCTTAAATAGAATAAAGAGATAGACTTTAGAATATTTGGTCGAACAAAATGTTAGATAAATTTAACAGTTAAAATCAATATTAATGTTTTATTAATTATAAAAATAGCTACACTTATGCCCTTAGTTTTGTAAGAAATTTGTTTTCAAGGAGGCTTAGAAAACCGCCAAACACATATCTCATTATAATTTATTATATCTTCTAAAAATTATTAGACATTTATAATTTGCTAACAATTAATTTTAATTTGTGTGGTGAATGAGGATGTAGTCCCTATCAAAAGTGAAGGTTCATATTAGTGTACCTTATGTTTGGTCAGTGCCAAACTGAAAAATAAAACTAAATACAAACTTTAAATGAAACATTGATGTGTCATTTTACTTGTATTATTTCTCATATTTATCTTTAAATAATTAACCAATAATTTTATG
>JAYMTC010000910.1:0-10300 GCA_036897605.1 Melianthus villosus
GGCCTTCACGACCTCGACGGTGGCTGCCGGTCGGGTCACCGTTGACTCCAGTCGTTTTGATCTTGTCGCGGGCATCACACATAGGACCAAGAGAACACCTCTTCGAACTTTCTCAGTATCTGTACCAGCTTATCTCTCTTATTCTGTCAAGGTAGTTCTGATCTGAACTTCTCGCGGTTCTTCATTAGTCCCTAGGTTAATAAGTACAGTCTCACTTGGCAAAGGTTATACTTTTGGTTTTTCACTCTCGCTTACCAATTTTTTTATTTCAATAGAGCTTCAATGTTTTCATTATCAGACAAAGAGTAAGCAAACATATTCGTTTCATTTATGTATTCAGTTGCTACAAAATCAAAGCTCTCGATGGAGTAGGTGTAAGTGTCGGCAACTGGTTTTTCAAACAAACTTATTATAAAAGCTTGCATGCAGACAAACTCATCAATAACACCTATAGACTCTGACTCAAAACACCAAAAAGTTGTAAACTCATTATCACATGTGCCCTCATGAGCTCCCGAGATTACTATCACATCTTCATCTAGAACGCTATCTCCAAACAACTCAGTAATAACCAAATAATCTATCCAGTCCTCTTGGTCTCCTAGCTCTCTGTTTGTGGCCTTGATTCGTTCTTCAGCCTCAGCTGCACTGAAAATCCCCTTGAGGTCTACAAACTATAACCCGATACTAATGTATCTCAGGTCGGGGAAATCAAAATATAAATAGATCTCTCATTCTCGGATCCAATTTACATTTAGAGACGTCGAGTAAGGCGTCATCTGAAAGAAGTCTCTGATCCCTGCTTTGAACTGCTTTGCCTCTTTTGTATACTTTTTCCATACTTCAACTAACTCTCTGGCTCTAAAGATGTACCCCAAACTGAACGGTGGTTTTTCTTTAGATAAGCGGGGTGCTGCAAGAATCCCTGAACCATGCCTGCCAAGGCCCATTCTCGGTGGTTTGTATTTCTCATCATTCTCAAAGCCACCATGTCGAACTCCTTCTTGTCCTAAAAATCCAAGTATTGCACCAACTCAATACCTTCCGGCATTTCTTGCCCAACAGCTTCTTGCTCTAGATGGTAGATCGGATGAATGAAGCTCTTATTACCATCGGCGTGAACTACAAGAACACCAGCTCCCCACTTTTTCTTGATCTTTTGGGGAACAAAGGACGTGACTGCTTCCCAAAAATTAAGTCACGGCCTACCCAACAACATATTTAAGGATGCTGCTATGTCAATAATATGAAACTCCATTACACAATCCAATAATGCAACTTTCTCCTTGATCTTGATCATTCCAAACACTCACAGGGAAGTGTTGTCGTATCCTCTCACAGCTTGGCTCGATAGGGTAATATCATCGTACGACAATTCTAACGCCTTCACCACTCTCAAGGGAATCACGTTCAAAGCTGATCTATTATCCACCAAGACTTGGAGTACTTTCTTTCAATTGCACTACATTGTGACATAAAGTGCTCGGTTATGACTTTTTTTCTCCAACAATAAATCGGTCTCGGTGAATACTATCTCATTTTCATCAAAGTCCAACCTTGTGATTGTCGCAACCACCTCCACAAGTGTCGCTTCCATACTAACCCCTTTGTTTTTAAGCGCATTCACCAAGCTACCTTGTGTCACTCCGTTGCCATTAACAAATTCCAAATAGACACATTAGCTTATGTCGCCTTTAACTTCCGAATTACACCACCATACTCCGCATCATCTTTCTTATTTCCTTTGGAAGTATTCCGAATTACTTCACCTCCACTAAGTGCAACCGGTTTGAATACTCTCCCTGACCTAGTGAGGTGGTTAACTCTCTCATATTCAAGCTCTTGTACGGCCTCTTCATCTTCTTCTTCCCAAACATCATGCCCGATACCAACTGATTCTTTAACCACAACGGTCTCTCTCTAAGCACAGCCTGCTCTCCCGACTCTTCCGATATCAATGCTTTACAATCTACCAAGTCTTGAAATTCATTCAAAAGCTCAAAGCACCCATTGGTCTCATGTCCTTTTTGCCGGTGATAGCTACAAAAACCAGGTCCTTCTTCACTCAACTCCTTCGGTTTCCTCTCGGAAAAACTCAAAGCTATTTTCTAAATTAGACGGGGAACCAAGACTTCAGGTATCAAAGGTAGTTCGGTGAACGTTCGCCATTCTCTCCAATGATCTCTTGTTTTAGCCTCCCCGGCCCCAACTCATAACTTTTCTTCGCAAGCAGACGAGTTAATTGTTTCTCCCTCTTCTCTCTTCTTGTGTTTATCCCCCCTAGACATAGGCCACTCATCCAGAATTATCTTTTTCAACTCCGACACATTTATCTCCAACACCTCTAAATTTTTCCTCACGACCTCAACCAGTAACTCTTCCTCGTCCTCCACAATCCTCATAGTAGAAGACCCAATCTCCAAAATATTTATCTTCGGGATCTCGGTCGACGACTGAAAAGACGTCAATGTAAAATCTACCTCTTCAGAAGAATCTGTAATCAAAATTATCGAATCAAAACTTCCTTCTTCAAACACAGCGTTGATAAATGTCAGCAACGTGTTGCTCTTATCACTTGGCTCTTCCGTCTTAAAATGGATCTTCTTACTATCCACTAAATCTTGGATTTCATACTTCAAGCAAGGACAATTTTCAGTTATGTGTCCTTCTTGCTGATGAAAGACACACTTTGTCCCCGTAATAGTTCTCATTTTCTTATTATCAGTCATCGAAAAAACAACCGGAAGCTTCAACAACCTTTGCTCTAACAACAACTTTAACATTTTCTCATAGCTTATGAGAAGTTTTTCAAAGACTCTCATTCACTTTGGCTCAAACTCCTCGTTCGGAGCTTGAAACTCCATGGCTTGCACTACGGAAACCTGGGGTGCTAGTTCTACCTTGCTCTGTTAACTGGTCTTTGGCTTCACCGACATATCAACTTTCCTCTTAGCCACCCTCTTATACTCATTGTCGACATTTAGCCTTGTCTTCTGCTGATCCATCCAAGTTAAGTTATGTGCGAACATAAATTTTCGATAGTCGTAGCGCAAGTTAGTGACCACTCTCTTATTAGTTTCAAACTAAGAAATATATGCAGAAAAATTATACGGTGCAAAAGAGGCAGAAAAATAGTATTGTAAAGAAGAGTCGGACATGGAAGCACTTCTGCTTTGGAACGAAATGAACACTATGATTGAGGAAGAATTCGTCTAACATCATCCAGCTATTGCATATAATGTTTTGCACAGAAATGAACACATCCAAATTGAGCAGAGAAATGATGAGTCACAGTTTTCCTTTACTCCAACTTTTGATTATGTATTCTTGCTTCGGGCCTTCATTGTTCAGCGCTGCACTCAACTGATACATCCTTTACCGCCAAATATGATGTTATTGATCATATACGTGATGATTTTAATAAGGTATTACATATTCAACTTTTTTATTTGGGATCCCTGTATTGTCATGAATAATATAGTATTTGGCTTTTGGAGTTCAAGAAGGTTGTGATGTGATTTACATATTAGTTTAGGATCTCGGCATTACTTGTTTAGAATTTTTTGCACTCGCAAATTGAAAAGCTGATATGCAATTGAGTATGATGTCACAAAGTTCATGATTCAATTCTATAATATTGAGGACAAGGTTAACTTGAAGAGTTGTATTTTCTCATGAGATATCAATAAATGAATGAAAATCAGCCTCTTCTCTTATTTCTTTTACATACATACTGATAGGTTGTTTCTATCACTATGTTTAAATAAGGTATTTAAATAGAGATTTTCTATTACATTGACTTTACTTATTTTTAGTATAAATAATGTATTCGCAAATGAAATGATAATATATTTGTATCATCTTTATGATACTAAAAGAAGAATTTGAGGGGGGTTTTAAACACCATCAAAGCATATGTCATTTTAAAATCACCAAAACTTAAGCTAAAATATAATAAAGTAGAATTTAAAAATCTCCATATGATTTATTTTATATAGAAAATAAGCTAAAAACTAGAGTAATAAAAATACACTCCACAAACATAACGTAAAGGAAAGTTAAACTATAATTGCTTTGTTCAATGGTGAAGAAGTATCACTATTATAACTCGAAGGAAATAAAAAATCAAAATACTGAAAACCCAACAAATTAACATGCAAATGTGAAGGAAAACCAAAGAGAAATGACATCAGAAGTGAGGAAATGGTCATTTTCAACAAAATCCCAAAATCGAGGAAATAGTCATTTATAACAAATCTCCAAAAAAAAAATCAGGTTAAAAAAATAAGGAATTAGCACCGAAAAAAGATGAGAATAATTTTTTTTACATCTTTGGGTTAGCAATGGATGCTGCGGGGTTCGAGTGGTTGTGTCGACAAATGGTGATGGATATATGATAGGTTGTTAAATTGTATATATATTTTAGAATTTTATTGGAGGATTTTATTCTTGAGTGTGTACTTTTACTTTTATTATTCGCTTGATTTTGATTATATTTCATATTTATTTGATCTTTGTGTGTTTTTGAATAAAATTGAAGAAAACACGAAAAAATATTAAAACACACAAAACACAAAGTATTAAAGACTTAAGAGGAATACCGAAGGAAAGCTAAACCGGTCCGAAGAAAACGATGCACGAATCAGAGTTCGACCTGTTAGACGATACAAAGTCGTTACATATAAGATGCAAAAGCATAAAATTCCATTACGAGCAACTATCCCATTTTTTGCCACATAACAGCCCGGTACCAAGGTGTAACGGTCCCGTTAAGCCTTACTATATAAAACTGAGAGATGTAATCACCCGACGTCGAGGGTCGTATTGTTGATCGTTACATTTGTAGAGAATATGAGGAAACTTCTATTTTTGTTCTTCCGTGTAATGAAACTTCAATATATTTTGTTGTCTTCAATTATTTAAGTTGTAATTAATGTAAATTTATTTATGGACTCATTCTTATATAAATAAGACATAAATCAATGAGTTTTTAATTAAACCTTAAAAGCTACAAAATAGTCTTAGATTTTTCTCTTTGGAATCACTGTAATAATTAATGAAAATAATGAATATTAATGACGATTGAATCCCAACATGAAGAAGTCGTAAGGGCTGATGTATTGAAATTATTAGACGCAGGAATTATCTACCAATCTCTGATAGTTCATGGGTACGTCATGACCATGTAGTATTAAAAAAAGATGGGATTGCAATGATAGCTAACGAAAATAATGAGCTGATCCTGACCTGAACTGTGACTAGATGAAGAGTGTGTATTTACTACCGCAAATTAAATAATGCTACTTGCAAAGATCACTTTCCTCTACCATTTATTGATCAATTGCTTGAACGACTGGAAAATAATGTTTATTATTGATTTTTATATGGTTATTCTTGTTATTTTCATATCTCATTGCCCCATAATACCAAGATAAACTATTTTTTACCAATCTGTATGGTACTTTTGCGTATAGAAGAATGCATTTTAGCCTATGTAACTCCCCAACTACATTCCCATGTTGCATGATGGCTATTTTTTATGATTTATTTTAGAAAATCGTGGAAGTAATTATGAATGATTATACTGTATTTGGTTCTTATTTTGATATTTGTTTTGCTAATCTATCTCAAGTCCTCCAACATTCCAAAGAGACAACCCTAGTGTTAAATTATAAAAAGTGTCACTTCATCGTAAAGTAACGCATTATCTTTGAACATAAAATTGCAAAAGAATGAATCGATGTGGATAAAGCAAAGATATATGTGATAGAAAAACTCCCTCCACCCAACTCTGTTAAAGGGATTAGAACCTTTCTTGGACAAACTGTATTTTACCAAAAATTTATGAAAGATTTTTCTCAAATTTCAAAACATCTCTGTAATATATTAAGAAAAATGTTGAAAGTAATTTTAATAGAGTGTTTTTTTCTTCTTCTTTTAATTGGTTAAAAAGGGAGCTAGTCTCTGCCCCTATTATAGCCTCAACTAAACTTACGTGTGACACCAATGATTATGCTACGGGAGCTGGTTAACACTCGAAAGCGCTTTCATTAACAAAAGAACGGGTCAACAGATAATATAATAAAATAAGTAGTGTATCATCTCCACATAGAAGAAATATCAATCTACTAATATAAGGATTTCCTTGAAAACGATTAGAAGAATAATATTTTGAGAGTTTTGGAAACAAATAAAATAAAGAAAGCAGTTAAACAAATATGAACAATAAATTGACAGAATCTAAAGATTAGAATTTCATCAATTGTTAAACTTATAGTATCAGGTATTTATGAAAACTTACTTACTATAATTAAAGACTATTTCCTTAAAGATATTTAGGTGTCTTCGTTAGGTGTCTATGTGTCTTTGTTAAAGATGGATATGGGAAAAGCGTATGACCGAATGGATTGGGGCTTCCATGCTTGGTTGGCACCTCACTCTGATGAATGAAACAATCTAATTACTACTTGTCAAGCTAATGACAAATCACAATTAGTAAAATACTCTTTAATGCTTAGTGAAAATTTAAGTTGTTGGTAGCCTCGTCAATATTACCTTATTTATCTCGTCAGGTCCATAATAAGATAATCTCATTTAGCAAAAGATCGTCAATCTTTCACTAGTAATTAAAACATATATAAAGATTAATTACCAATTTCTATCATAACCTATTGAAGTAAGATGTTGTCAATCTCTACCCGTGAGAATTAAACACCGTATGATATCCTAAATAAGCTTGCTAGATAAACAACCATTCAACCATAAGAAAAAAAATAAAAGACTACATTCTAATCCCTAGAACATGAATTAGTTATTCATAGATTAAGATAAGAAAAATATATTATTAAGATGAAACCAATTTGGAGAGATAAATAAAAACTAAAGTAGTCACTTGCAATCTTCTTTGATAATAATTCCAAGAAAGATAAATAAAAACTAAACTAGTGATTCTCTCAAAAGAACTACGCAGAACTCATTCACTAAGAACCTTGTAATCTTCTACAGTGGAATGAATAAACTAGTTTTATTTAAGGCCCTATTTATAAAGTCTTGAATGATCATAAATAAATTTACAGTAATTACACAATATATCTCTCTAAGGAAACATAATATATGACTTTGACCGCATAAAATCTTCATGAATTAATGTAGAAATCTGAATATTGAAGATCCTTGGCAGTACAAAATCATCGCAAAGTCAAATGAGGAAAGTTTCTATATTCAGTATGGATGTAACGGCCTGGCTCACGGGCCGGTGGATTGGGCCGTTACACCTCATTGTTCCGCATCCGAGCCACGTAACGGCCTGGCACACGACCCGGTGTGCAGGCCGTTACGTCCTTTAGTATTTTGGTAGTGTGGTATAACAGGCTTGGGCGCGTACCCGTTTTGAATCTTCCTAGGGCCGTTACGTCCATTTGTTCATTTGTTTATTCGCCTTGAAGCTCTTTTGTCTCGATCATGCGTGTTTTACCTTGTTTTCCTCGTGTTTTCTATTATTTCCTTCAAAACACACAAAGATCAATTAAATAGTAATTATGTTTAAATCAAGTGAATAATCGAGCGAATCTATATGGTGAGAGTTAGATGGTAACAGTTTTTAGTAGGTTAAAGTGGGATCTCAGATTTTTTTGGTAAGAAAAACAACATTGAAATTGTCGATTTTCAAATGACAATCTTTAAGAATGTAAATTTTTAGCACCTTATCCCCTCTCATATATCTAACTGTGACTGGATTTCTCATCACATTTGGTTGATGTTTTGTTTTAACTGTTGCTGTAGCTTGACTTGTCAGTTGTTATCTGTTTTTAGAGTTTTTAATTGAGATCAAAATTCATGTGGACAGTATCATGAATTAGCTGCTGAAGCTTTCTACTTGATGGCCATTGTATATAACACATTGGGGTGGCTGGAGAAAAGAGAGGAAGCTGCAGCCTCCTTCAAGATACATATTACAGCTCACGAGAATCCTCATTACGAGGAGGATCCACTCTTCAGTATGGTGGGATGAAATGGATGCTGAATATTTAGGTATCGCTAGCATCCAATGTATTTCCTGCCGATTTCTTCTGCAATGTGTTGCTGAAGCTGGCGATGATTAGCATGCAGGCTGGGAACTTCACTGCTCATTCCTTTAACACTCCATTAGCTCCCTCTTTAACTTAATGTTGAACCAGTTTTGTTGAAAAACCTAAATGTGTGTATACTCCGGGGAATATCTATATTTCTCACGTAGAAGAAATATAATATGCAACTATGGTAAAGTATTTGCTTAGAAATATCGGTAGCAGTTGAGAGTTCAAGCTGCCTGTGTGCTCGAACTCAAAATCAAAGAGGATTAAGTGTGTGTTCGGATATGATAACTAAACGAAATGAGAAACTATAATCTTTCAAAATGCTTTATCTTTATATCGTAGTTGAGAATTAAATTTTTATATGTACTAGGATTAACTAGCGCTAGTTAGAGGATTTTATAAGTTGTTACTCATTATTTACATATAAAATAACTGTACATATGTACGAAAGAAAATAAAATTTCCCTACATAGAATCAGTGAAAGTAATTTGTATTCTTTTTCATATTAAATATTAAACATTAGTAAGTTATAAAGTTAAAGGTAATTTGACATAAGTTATATCAATTGAAAAAGAAATCTATAAAACTCTTTAAAATTAATATAATCAAAATATGGCGATAAACGCTACAAAATTTTTTGTATCACAATTTATTTTAGTCAGAAAAGTTATTTTAGGAAGGAAATTGAGTTACAGATGATAAAACGTGGAGAGAGAAATTGAACTCTAATAATATTAAATAGGCATTTCAATTTGAACAAAAACAGACAAAATTTCAATTTGAACAAAACAAGTGAAATTACATATACGAATGACTGTAGCAAAAGAAAAATTAAAATTGCAATCTTAGTTATTAGATATAATTAACTGATCTCAAAATATTAAAATCACAAAACATTTTTTTTCTGTCTTCTTTAGATCATTAGTCTTTCGTACTTCTAATTCGAACCTAAAATGAAAATTAAAATTCTGATAAAAAACAGGGCTATAACAAAAATAACATTGATGAATTTTGCTTTTAAATGATACCTACAGGATGATCAAACTATTATCATAAAAAAGTATATAAATCAATCTTTTTTCTATGCTAATATATAAAGTACAATATGTGAAATAAATCCATTTATATTAATTTAAAATATTATCAACTTGATATGCATAAAAGTTTGCATTATATGTATCCATATTGAGTTCAAATTAATGAAGCTTTTGGGTTTTATTTTTTAAAAATATGTTGCAATAGGTTTGAAAGAGGGTGAAAAAGTGGATTGCAAAATATGTGTGAGAAGAAATAATTGTTGAAAGAACTTAGAAAGTGAACTAAGATGATGGATGAAAAAGTTGATAGTAAATTATATGTTAAAAAAATTGAGAAGATAATGAAATTGTGAATATATAAAAAAAATATCCGTTAATTTAGGGACAATATTAAAAAAAATAAGTTAATAGTTCAAAGATTAAGAAATAAATTAAAAGCAACCTATAATTTAATAAATATTTAAGCAATCAAATCTTAGTGGTACCAATTTTAGCCTTATTCTCAATATATAATTTTTATATAGTTTTAATAATTTCACACTTCACTCGTACTCAACTATTTTGTAGAAGTATAAATAAACCATAAAGTTACGCAAAGAAGGATTAGATAATTATAGTTAATAAAGGTTGATGACAATACAACCATAGATTAAATATACGGATTGAAGAAATTCAATTAATAACAGGACCATAAGATGTAATGATCCTGAGGATGTCACATACTGCAACAAAACTCTTATTTTTGTGTCGTATAGGCGAAGAAGCTCCAGCTTTCAATGCTCCCAATTCGGAATCACAAGCCTTAACCTCTTGGATGGCTTTGGTAGCCAAATCCCTGATGTGATAATGTCCACCAGATACCCAATAGTGAAACACTAAAAAAAGCTTGTCCAAAGCCTGTTTGTAATGTTTGGAGCAGGAAATATATGCTTCTACTACTTCTTGATCCTTTGTCACTTTTATAAGTTTCTTTATTTCACCTAATGTTTCCTCCGCCATCGATCGCACTTCATGTATCGGTAACTGGATTTCCTCCTGCGCAATTGTTGGCGCCACTTCTTGCGCTAATGAAGGCAAGATGGATAGAAATACAACTGAGAACAAAACTAAAAATAATTTCGAATTTCTACAAAGAGAAGCCATTGATTATAATTGGTGTTGAATCTTAACTAACACCACTATATATA
>JAYMTC010000911.1:0-10290 GCA_036897605.1 Melianthus villosus
ATTTAGGGGATGCTGACTTATGTACTAATGTGCCAGTAAAGAGATCAACATAAATGAATTCTTGAATAATTTGCATGTCGATAGAACAATTCTCCCTGAAGTTGATTTACCGGATTACCTTGTAGGCTATGACATTGAAGAACTCGACGGTGACATAGGTTCACATTCCAATGAAGAAAGGGTCGACTGTAATCCTGAATTTAACGAGGAAGATAGGAGTAACCTTTTAAGTTTGTCTTTCAATACCTCAGGCCACAAACCACCATCTTACTCCCACATAAAAAAGGAAATGTACTGGAAAATCCAAGACCATACAGGATATTTAGGGGATAAAATAGTAAAAATTGTGGAGGTGTGAAAAATTGAACCCGTACCTCATGCAAACCGAGCGCTCTATAAGGTACCCCTTCCTTGGTGAGCTTGAACAACTCCATTGGTAGACAGACAGACTGTGTAGGGTAATCTTGAAAGGCCTTTAAGAAAATCTCTGTCTGGGAATAAATAATGAGAAGTTTCGGATCCGCAACAAGTAAGACTTTGCATCAATCTATCTATCTAACATAACATCTTCTATTTTATCTATTAAATTCTTTCATTTTATAAATATTAAACAGATCAATAAGAAAATCTATTTTCATCTTATATAAGAAAAATTGCACAAGTGTGTATTTTTTTTTATTCGATTTTTTGTGCTCATTTGAAAGATATCCGACTTTATATTGATTTTGTTCGATTTTGCAATTTTCAAATAGCAATTTTAGAAGAAAGAAAATCAAATTTATACTGAATTCTATAAATTGGTAGTATTAAAATTCCATGTGAAAGAAAGCTACTAATTCCAAATAAAACTGTGTAATTAATAATCATTAATATATTTCATGCTGTACAAATATATGTTTCAATATCACAGTAACTAACTGGGTTAAATGAATAAATCAATTTCTACAAACCTACTACTACTGTACACAGTTGACTACATAATTTACATCTCGTTCGGATGGTTGGGAGTTGCTGTATCTGACGCTGATTTGCAGTCAGTTTGTATTGCCGAAAGCCAAGAATCAACCTAAACAAAATAATTGATTGGTTATGGGCAAGACTATTACCTTCAAATGAAATTTATAGACAAAGGAATATAATCCAATTACATTCCACTATATAATTCATTAGCATTATAACGGAAAAAAAATGCCAACTATAGTATCTGTAAAACCAGTCATCTGAGAATGATCATTTTCACTTAACAGACAAACTCTAAGATAATGCTTATATTGTGTCATCACAGTCCTGTATTCCTGACAAACAACTTAGGATTGGTTTTTGGACTGAGCCCCGTTAGCCAGCTAGTATTTCTATGAGGATGATGATCGTTTGTTTTATTGAACATCTTAGGGGCTTTTTGATTGTAGTCTCTTAATGCATGAGTTAGCACTTTACAAATTAAAGAGGAGTATGCATGAAATGATCATCAGATCATAATACTGCTATAATCATTTATCACATCTCTGGACCCAAATCCAAAAAATGCGCTATATATCACAATTTTCATAACACGTAATAATCAAACAACATAGGCTTTCTGGGAAAAAGAAAAAAGTCCAAATGACAATAAATTGAACATACCTTTATCTTTGAAATACTTGAGCATTCGTATCGCAGCCCATGACACGTCAATATATAAAAGGTATATCGCGTGTCTTCATCTTCTCTTTTGATGCTTGGAAGATAACCCACTTCAACAACATCAGATAGTAGCGCAGAGTCCTGGGGACTAAGATCTGCAAAAATTTCTAGAACTGATCAAAAGGTAGCAGCTATAATATTTATAGATTAGCAGCCTCCTTTCAGAAAGGAATATGTTAGAAATGCCTATGTATCTATATTTTGTCTCATCAAATGATCTTCACACATATTTATAATTCTGGTAAATGGAACTCTGCCATTATGACTTTTAATTTTTAACCGAATAAATTCAGAATGTTGGAAAAGTAACATACAAAAGAGGGGTTAAAACTTACCCTCTTCTGCTTTATAATGGCAAGGTTCTCACTCCGTGAAAATTATGATGCATACCCCTAAGGATTTGCGTGCTAGTAACAACAATAGTACCAGTTGGAAAACATTACCTGTCGACAACAAATAGAAGAAAATGCACGGTCCATGAAGGACAACAAAGCGAGGAAGCCAGTCATCAACATCAGAATCATCAATAGGGGGAGGTTCTCCCGGAAGAGCTGTCCACCTCTATTAGCAAAAGACACAGTAGTTACTTACATAGGTGCCATGAAAAGAAATATAGCACCAGAACAAAGTAATATTGTTAAGACTGCAAGAAACTAACAGTTCGAATGTGCAAATAGCCAGAGAGACGGGATGACCGCAAAATTTCATCAATATGTTCCAACCTGTGCAAAACAACCTTTTCAGTTACCAATTAGAAAATCCTAATGTGTACTGGAAGTTGTGGACGAGAGAATGCAATATTCAGAAAGGTAATTTACGAAAAAGAAAAACAGAACCAAATCGCACTGCTTCTATTTTTCATAGAGTTTGCAATGTTCAAGACCATCAAATGGTTTTTGTACTACATAATCAACAAATACAGATATCAAGTGATGGGGGCTCACTTCCTTTCCAATAATAATAATTTTTTTAAAACAATGTTACACATATAGATGCATTTTAACAATATCTCCTCCACTCCTTGACCCATACCTTCTGTTTTTTATGAACTAATCCGGTATCACTGAGCTATGACTAAATATCAATACTTTTGTTTTGTTGAAATATATGTATATATATCAATTAAATATTTATTTGCTATTAACTCGAGCTTTCAGTGTAAACGATTATTTAACATGGTATCAAAGTAAGAGGTTAATGGTTCAATCCTCACTACATTTCTCCTTAATTACTCATCCATTTATTCAAGATACCAGAGCCGATAATTAAATGATTACGTAACACCATACTAGCAATGACATATGCAAGGAGTGAAAATCAACTATTACTTACCTAGCTTTCAAGTGTGCTGCCTTCTCTTCTAAATCTGCAAGGCCTGATCGAAGTGATTCTACTTCTACGGCAGGTAGCTCGACCTGCTACTAAGAAACAATGGTTGTATTGTAAGAGAACATTTCAACAACTTACGTTCGTAATCCATCCAAAGTCAATTCATTCAACCTTTTCCTGATGAGTGCCATAGCTCCATGAAAAGCCACGTAGACTAAATAAACTCAACATAGAGGCAGCCGTTCTCAATTTCCTTCGACCCCCAGATTGTCTACAAGACCTATGCTAAATAAGGAAAATATAACCTGGAATCAACTCAAAAAGTCTGGATTTTTTTCCACTTTTTTCCCAAGATAGATACCTTGAAGAAGAATTAAGTCTCAAATGTGAAGTTGATGAAGTTCTATTTGGAAGAGAGTTCAAATTAGATGTAGAAGCTTGAAAGTGATCTGGATATACTTTTACATTCGCAAGACCATCGTCCATACAGTTAACTTTTACTTCCACACTATGGTGCAAGCCTACGACCACAACAAAATGCATCTGACTTCAGTCAAGCACAAGCAGAATATGGATACTTAAAAATCATTCTCTTTATCCACAAAATATCTATATGATTACAAACAGTGTATTAAAATGAGAACCCATTAGCATCTGATGGTATCATCATGACGGCAAAAAAACCCTTTTCCGCAACTGTTGATATTCACTCAACTTGTTAGTAGTATTCAATCAACCGTGCAAATTTAGGAACACATTCTAGTGCTGCAATCAAAAAAATATATTTACTTGAATTTATATTGCCTAATAGGGAGCTGTGACAATTCTAAACTAGATGAAAGTCAGATGTTGTAACTCAAACTAGATGAATGAAAATCACATGTCGTAACTTTGGTTCCTCCAATCTTCTTCAATTTCCATTCCTCCAATTATTAGTGTCAAAAACCAAATCAACTAGCTTAAGCTTCAACAACCTTTTACAAAAACCTAATGAACACAAGTTTGAAATTCCAAAAAACAAACCCTAAACTTTGAAAATTATACACAAATAGTCGAATAATATGTTATAGAGCACTTTAAACTAAATCAATAAGCATATTCCTACCTCCAACCCTAAAAGACCTAATGGAAACAAAAGCAGTGATTGAGAGGAATCAGTTGCGGCAAAAATCAATGGACTTTGAATTGAATACAAGTTTAGAAGAGATACAGAAAGAAAATGGATAAACAAGTACCTGTTGCTATTACCACAAAACAAGACAAGATGAGAGGAAAGGAAAGGGCTTTGAGCCGTGAAAACTCGACTGTTAGTTAGGTAGGTAATGTTGGTTTTTGTAGAGATGAGTAGTTTGAATGACCATTTAAACCCTATCTACATTGTATATTCACTATAATCAATCCCCCAGCTTATGGATAAACTCCACTTGCGTAGATCATAAGATTAGATTTGCTAATGAGTGTACCAATTGTTAACCTAAAGGATAAGGAGGTATTAAAAACCTATTTAAAAATAAGATTGGTTCACTTTTAACATGATGATTGAATGAACTCATATATATTACGAGGTTCATAAAAAATAATAAACAAATATCTAATCAAATCCTTTAATATATTGGTCATTTGGAGATTAGTTGACTTAGCACTGACTTAATAGGTGATTAATATTTTCTATTTATTTTTAGATGAGATAATAATAACTCAAAGTTTTAAATTTTTTTACTATACAAATAAAATTACATGACGAAATCTAATTTTTTAGCTCTTAACATTTTCACTAATACCTGTAATGACTCTGATTTAAACATTATAAATAGAAAGTAACAAATTAATTTGAAATGATAAGTATATAATATATTTAAATTAGAATTTCAATATGGTGAATTTGAAATCATAACAAAATTACAATGAATAAAAAATCGAATGATAAAAAATGATTTTAGATAATTTTAAATTTTTTTATCCATGAGAATACGAGAAAGATATGAGTTTCATAGATTATTTGAGAGTAAAATTGACACAATGTATACATATTATATATATAAGTTCGAGGTCTAGGATAAACAAAATTTAATATGATAGGAGATCACGAAGTTAATGATTCGAACTTCTAATAATACATTTACCACATCGTATTATTTGTTTAATACATTATTATTTAACTATATATTTGCATGTTGTCCGCCTCATAATTAAGCAATTGATTATGACAATGCTTCATGTCAGAAAAAATAAAAAATTTGATTTTTACACGAAAGTTAGTATTAAATATATAAATATTTCTTTGCTCTTACTTTAAACTTTTGATTGTTATGTTAAATATATGACGTTGTTTGGTAACATTTATTCACTTTTTAATTGGACGATTCACTTAATATTTAAGTTTTAAGTGAATAACCGGTTGTTTGGTAGAACATCTTAATAGGCTATTTATGTTTTTTAATGGTTAAAGGCTAAAATTATAGCTGAATCATTAAAAGTCTACATCTGAATTAACCATGAATTTAAATTAATATTATATTTTGATATTACTTTTACTACATTAAATCATTGCCTCTTAATGAACTCTTAACCGATTCAAACACATTTAGATTTGATTCGATATTTAAGACTTAACACTTAATTTTATCAAATGACACCTAAATCATTTTCCTCTAAAATGAGTCTAATAATTATTTTTCAGATTTACAAGGTATCACTCGTTTTGAATTTTATAAGATATTTTAAGTGAGGCTGGTCTAATTATTCTTCAAAATAAAATAATAAAATTTTGATACATATAATCATTCATAAAGATTTTTTTTTGTGTGAGGCGATCTTAATAATTACCCGAATTTATATAAGCGTAAGAGGATGTAAATTACAATAAATTTTGTAGAGTAACTTCTTTTTTTTTTAATTTAATGATGGGATTGATAATTGTTTACTAAAATATTAATATTAAATGTGCCTAAATTAAAAACGCATATAAATATTTTTTTATAACTTAATTCAAAATTATATAATTTCCTTAATTAAAACAGAATTTACACACAAATTATATTTGTACCAACATAAATATGTTAATTTCAGACAAACAAAAACATTAGTTCACGCATTTGCATGTAAATTTCACAGGGATGTGCGACACTGCGCGGTCCAATGTGGCGGGAAAATGTCCAATTGGCCCAGTCATATAAAACCCTAGCTCTTATTTACCCTCATCAAAATACTCTGCAAATCAGCTTCAATGTTGCTACTTGCTCACCCAATTTGATCGATCCTTCGTCCAAAAGTTTCATCTACCACGGTTGCTTGTATCTCCTCTGAACTTCCCTTTCTTTCATCACAGAATCTACGATTTCCCGTTTTAGGGTTCATCATTTTCTGGCATATATTTTTTGTTTGGATGTTTTTTGATACGATTTCTAACAAACATTTCCACTTCCTCTTTGAATTTTAGGTTTGGGGAGTAAATTTCTCGTATTAACTTCTCCGAAGTGAAAATGGTTTCTGGTCAGTTTGAAGATGAAGTTGAGCCAACCGTTTCGATTCAGGAGTATCTCAAGGGTGTTGAAGAACAGGAATTGGTAGGCCCGTTTTCATAGTCAAACTAATACACTTGTTTCAAATGCAGCTCAGAAAATTATTACTGATTGACAATATGGTAGAAAAGTATAGATCTGTTAGTGTCTGAAAAATAGAAGATTTCCCCCCCTGTTATTTGATAATATATATCTATCTATGTGAATCATATAAAAAATTAACCAAGCAAAATCTAGTAATCTGTTGTATTTTACTTATATCCAGTACTTGGATTTAAATAAATCAAGTATAACCACCACCCAACTGAATATGCATGTAAAGATCCTGCAACCACCAGTATTATTGTAGATTACTGTGACCAGTTAATTTTACGAGGGATGGATGTCCATTATGTCAGCAAACACCTGTACCACCATCCCATGGTTGTCATATCGAGAATCAAATTCACATTTTTTGTGAATTGTATAAATTCAGAAGTTTCAGTTGATGTCTTCCTAAAATCTTAGGGAATGTTGCCATCCAAATGTTGTCACTAGATTCCTAGCTCTTTTATACATTACTTGCGGGAGAAAACTCTATGGAGTGTGGTGAATGCCGGGTGACCAAAACTAGAACGTGCATTAGTCGACCATATGTAATATGAAAATTATCATTTGAGCTTAAATGATTTGATTTATTTTACCTTTTTAAATCGGCTTGCGTATAGGGATAATCTTCCCTCATTATCCAAACAACTAATAAACTCTAAGATCATTGAAGGATAGTATGTAGATTTTGTGTAGTTTGCTTGTCATATTTACATCTGTATCTCATTGTTCTTTAATGTGTCGAAGGAAGCGGATTTGGTATTGGGAGGTGATGAAGGCAAGGAGTGTACTTATGCTCAAGGTTATATGAAGAGGCAGGCTATTTTCTCATGCCTGACATGCGCTCCAAATGGGAATGCTGGAGTTTGTACTGCTTGCAGTTTGTCTTGCCATGATGGCCATGAGGTACTTCCTTTTATTTTACGGAAGATCCTTTATCTGCAGGTGATTTAGTTATTCCAAATTTTTTGGAAACATATCCATGTCATATATTATTCAATATAATCCACTATATTTGATAGCCATTTTAGGGAATGTCCCACCCTAATTTCTCATGTGAATTGAACTTAGTTTAAATAAGCCCACTTAAAATTTCTTTCTGGATCCGGCATTGGTTTCACTTAGAGATTATAAATATGATTTTTATAGTGAGTGTTATGCCATGGTTAAGAAGTAATATGCCCATGAAAAATGTACTTAAGAATGAGAGCGTGGCCACATAATGATGACCAAAAGAGGCAACAAATTGAGGAAGCATTAGAAAATCACCTGATGTTTTGTACATCATTACCTTACGCTTTTGGATCAGTCAGTATGGATATTGATGTGTTCCATGTCTGCGAGATAGAAGAGATAGGGTTTGGTCAAAATTGACTTGGACAAAAGTAACTAAGAAGTGCTCGAATATTGGGTAGTCGGAAATGTTTTTGTTGTTTTTGGATGGTTTATTCTTACTTAGTTTAAGCTTGAGGATGTTAACATATAACATTTCTTCTAATATTTCCAATCTGTTAATTTTGCATCTCACGTTACTTTTAAGTGTTTACTTATTATAATTTCCAGTTCCCCTACTGCTTTATGTGTTGATAGTGCCTTTGGGATGGAGTTCTACTGAATCCTTTATATCTGGTAAACCGGTATTGTGTTTGTCTTTTGATGTTTCTCTGTGTCTTCTACAGTTTGGCAAGTAATGCGTATACGCTGACAAGAAAAAAATAATTGAATAAGACTTATCTGACTGCTCTTGGATTAGTTTTTTAAGTAACTGCTACTGTAGGGATTATTAATATCTGAGATGATTGTTCATTATTTTGGAAAATAAATTTCCTTTTATATTTTCATAGTTTATTTCACTGAAGGTTGTGGTGGATATGTTTATTGAGTAATGTATGATTCGATTTGTTTATTTGGTCTTGAATTTCATCTTTTGTCGTGGTCTTTTGCTAACAAGATTGTGGAGCTGTGGACTAAGAGGAACTTTAGGTGTGATTGTGGAAATTCAATGTTTGGAGAATCCTTCTGCAAGCTTTTCCCAAATAAAGATACAGAAAATGTTAAGAATTCATATAATCATAATTTCAAAGGTTCATACTGCACATGTGGTCGCCCCTATCCTGATCCAGATGTTGAAGATCAAGTAGAGATGATGCAGTGCTGTATGTGTGAGGATTGGTTCCACGAGGAGCATATTGGTCTAGAATCTCCTGATGAGGTTCGTATTTTGGGCTAACCCTTATGATTTATAATGTTAACTTTGTTTTTTGCATATCATGATTATCATGTCAACCATTTGGTCTATAATATAATATGTAACGGTAAGACTTCTGGATAAATTATAAAAAAAGTTAGAACAGCAAGGTGTTCTTGCTGTTATATTAGCATTCCATGTTTCAAGTTAAATGTGGGGTTGTTGTAATATTTTTTGTTGAGTTACCTCATCATCCTTTTGTAGACATGCATACTGAAATTTTATATGCTTCTTCTTGTGGGTAACTTAGCCAATTAGGCTGCAAATGTTCTAATTTGATAGAACATTCGGCTTTACTGGATTTAGTTTGGTGATGAAGATGTTCTATTGATGCCTGCCTTATCTTTTCCCCTAAAGTTATATATAAACATATTAAATCTTGAAGAGGACCTTATAATTCTTGGTCAATGTCTATTGCTAATCAATAATCAAGTTATTCCATAGAATCCTACCAAAAAGATTGTCTATTTCCTATAACCCTACCAAAAAGATCGTCTTTTTCCCAAAAATATTAATAAGATTTTGGTTTGTATGCAAAATGGTTGCGTTTTTACTCTATTTCTTATTTGTTAATGGTCTGTATACTTGCTAATCACTTACAAATTCTTGCAAGACAGATTCCAAGAGATGAAGAAGGAGAACCTTTATACTATGATTTTATATGTCAGTCATGCTCGGGAGTTTGTTCTTTTTTGCTCATGTATCCTCAGACAATATGGGCAGCAGGGAAGCAGGGTGATGCTACTGCTAATAATAGGAAGGATAAAGACGAGTCAGAAGATACGAGTGTTTGTGTATCTGAGAAGCTTGAAAGTGTTCTTTGTCATAATATACCCAATGTGAACAATGAGATTGCTAATGGTAATTCTGAATCAGGGATCAGTGGAGAAAATTCTGATAAGAGTGTTACCCTGAATGAATGTGGTAAATATGCCAGTCCCCATCCTTGTGTTGTTGGGGTTGATCTTTTAGGTGCCTGCCCTGTTTTAGAGAATAAATCACTTTTTCTGAATAAAAGCTGGAGGGACACACTCTGCAGATGTGCTAAATGCATAGAGTTTTACAACCAAAAGGGTATCACCTTTCTGCTTGACAAGGATGACTCAATTTCGGAGTATGAGAAAATGGCAAAGCAGAAAAGAGAAGAAAAGTTGCAGCAACAGGAGGGTGATGAGTTAAGTTTATTCAATAAGCTTGGTCATGTGAAGAAAATAGAGATTCTGCACGGCATTGAAGACATGAAGAATGAGATTACCTCTTTTCTGGTATGCTATTTTATTCCTATTGTTATCTGAATTGCTACAATGTCCAACCTGGTCTTATGACTAAGTTGTCAACTATATTTTCATGTTGCTATATATCGTTCATTTTGGTTTGATTTAATGTCAAAGTTGATTATGGTTTTTCTTCTAGGGATCTTTT
>JAYMTC010000912.1:0-10286 GCA_036897605.1 Melianthus villosus
AGTTAGATTTTGAAGTTGAATACACATTTAGATTGTATAAACCTTACTCTTCCGAAATGACTTTTTTCGTTAGTTTACGATAATTATTAATTTATCAATTTATTAAGGCTGACAATTCGTATAATCATGTTGTGTTTCGTATCGTCACCTTGATGTAAAAAAGCATGTATATAATTTTAATTTATAATTTGTAGTTATTTTATTATTAATTTAATATTTATAATTAATATTTTATCATTTAGTTAGTTATGTTATTAAAAATAGAGAAACTAGTATTAAATATATTTTTATAATCAAATGTCTAGAAATATTTTAAGTAAAATACTAATGAAATGTATATTTATTTTTATAATTCAAAATAAACATGTATTATCGTATTTAACGTGTCAACTTTTTATGACCCGCTTATTTTTCGTATATAATTGCGTCAAACGATTTATGACCTAAACTTATTTATTTTAAACATTAAAACTCAATAATTAACATGTTTTGTTCGTGAAGAATTCATAATTGAGTTATTCAATTTTTACATTGCAATTCACATGAAAGGAAGCATCACTCCTTCTTGATATATAAAACTGCAGTTTTAACTGTAATTCTAGGATGGTTGCAAAAAATGCAGTTTTTATTACTTTCGGTTTTTTGTCAATCATCCCACTAAAGATTTCGCTCAATTTTTACTAAATGTTCAATTTATGCATGGAATCAACATTATTTTAACAAATCAACATTAGATTTTTATGTGTTTTCTTTTTAGTTAATGGTGGTATGAGAACAGATCTACACGGAAGTATATTTTTACAAACGTTTGTGAGCGAAATGGAGCAACAACAAAATCTCGAGGTTATTGACTCACTTTTCTGAGTTTTTTCAAGATTTCTTCTTCATAATAAGTGATTTTATGCTCAGTATTTAATTATTTTAAAGATATGATAATTATATTTCATTATGAGCTCGTAAATTTTTAATTATAATACGGAAATTTATTTATTATAAAAGGGCTTAAGTAATTAAATATAAGTAATTTTTTAATTGATAGACTATTGAACACCTTATCCTCTTCTCTTCATGTTTTACCATCATTGTCATTTCCTAAGTTTTTTTTTGCATTATGGTGTTTTTGAATAAAGATCCAGAAATTGGGTTATTTGGTTTAATTGAATTGAATCTATTGCTTTCTTTAGTTCTGATTCACAAATGCATGTATCATGGATATGGTATAGTTTCTTTCTTGTTTGGTTTATATTTACTATTACTTTTTGAATTTTATGAATTTGTATATATTGGATTTATGAACAAGGGATTTGTTAATTGTTATGCAATCTAAGTACTCTAAATAAAATAGTGTCAATTTTGTTTACCTTCATTTTGTTTCCTTGTTGTTAAATAAGTAATGCTTCATAATTTTGATTTTGCCTGGAAAAAAAAGACAGAACTTTAATCTCTTTGAGCTCGTGGGTCTTGAGATGGACTGATAAGTACGCATAATAATTACTTTTCTTGCTATTTAAAATTCTTCATTAGGCCAATGTGGTAAATCTTTTTGTTTAAAACTTAGTATTAATTTCTTTTCTTTTTATGAAGTCAAGATTATTTAAGGTTGAAATTTATATCAAAATCGGATACTGAATATCCGATTTAAATCGGATCGGATCCATATCAGGATTTGGACCGATCTCCGATTTTCTAATTAAAATCAGATTGAATTTCTATTTTTCGAATTAAAATCGGATTGAATGTCTGATTTTGTTCACCCCTATTTAAAGGTTGAACTTAAACGGACTTGGAGAGAAATATCACAAGCCACATTTATGAACCATCAATCTCAACATGTTGAAGAAGAATTCAAAAATACATTCAACAAAAACAGGTTACATTTGCATAACACTTTTCAGTCCCTAGTCCAAATTCATGATCAATATATAGTTACCCAGGTACTGAAACAATGCATAAGAAGTTGCCATTTTCTACGCTTTTCTTCAACATTCTAATAGCAAGGAATTTTACTTTTTCCATGGATTAAAAAAAAAAAACATGGTAACCATATTATCTAGTTTTTCCAAAATGAAATTCTAATATACCAATTTTAACATGTCCGATTGGTTATAAAATGTAAAATTTGATGCTAAGTACATCACGTTAGTTGTGTTGTGTGTAAGAAATGAACAAGAGAACAATAAGTGCATGTAGTAAACACACCATGCCTGCAACAACTCACACTTGAACTGTGATTTTCATATTTTTAGAGACCAATTCATAACCCTAATTTCTCTACACTCACAGAACCCAAAACAAAAACAAACAAAAAAAATAGTCAATGGCTTCTACTGCAATCACCTCTATGGTTTTTCTACTTTCACTTCTTCATGCTGCATTTTCTCAGGATTTTAGCTCCCCAGGCACCACAGCAGCTCGCTGTACCCCCTCCCTCCTACCACTTGTCTCATGTGTCCCATTCGTGCAGGGCTCAGTCCAGTTACCGGCACAGCAGTGTTGCAACAGCCTCGGTCAACTTTACAGCAACCAGCCCCATTGCCTTTGTCTTCTGCTCAGTAACACAACTGTGAGCCCTTACCCAATTAACAGCACACTAGCCCTGCAGCTGCCTGATCTTTGTGCACTACAAGTTGATGCCTCTACTTGTTCAGGTATGTATATTCTCATTCAGAATGCTTAACTGATTTTTCAGACTAATGTTGCTGTTTTTTATCTGTAAATTTTCATTGTATTGTTGTGATGAAGGGACAACAACGTCTCCTCCGAGTCATCCTCCTAGTTCTCCAGTTTCCCTAGGGAGACAGCCCAACCCATCCACAAGCTCCAACTCTACTGTTGCGGGTATTACATCTTTAAATTATCATCCCATGATAATGACACTTCAATTTATTCCTCAAGTTTTTTTAGTACCTTGCTAATGATCTCTGTCTTTTGAAATTTCAGCTTCTCCTATGTTAACCGTGACACCAAAACCGAACATAATAGGACTGGGTTTTCACAACAGCGGTTGTCAACAGTTGAGGATGAAAGAAGACTCAAAAGTACTGGTGCTTGTGGCAATTTTTCTGTTGAGGAAACTCCTTACTTAATTCGGATAAGCGCAGAGTATTTGTTGTTATTAGCTCATTCTATTAGTATGTAAAACCTGTTTCATTGCTAGTATAGTATGTTATCTACTCATTCTATTTAGTATGTAAAATCTGTTTGCTTTAATACTAATTATATTAGACTGCTCTTTTTTATGCAAGTGTTATACTCGATAATGCATATATAGATAGATACTGTACAACCGCAAAAGGAAACCACTAGTACTGATAAAACTAATGAAGCTTCTATGCCTGCTTGCCAATACAAGTTCGAAGGTTTAAAATCCTTCCATATTTTCACCTCATGATCTCTCTACGTGGAGATACATGAATCACTATAAAATCATAGCTCGGAACCAAACAACTTTGTGAAGACAGCACGGGTAAACAAATAATCAGATCATCTTTCTGTATCACTATCTCACAATACTAATTACATATAAGAAGTTACAACATATGAGTGAAACACTACCTCACAAATTGGGATTGTATCTTGGTTGGTCATATTCCAGATGTGTAAAGTGTTACATCCAGTTTTAGAGTGTCTATTCCAAACCAGGAGCTACTTCAGTTGGGTTGGACTCAAATACATCCGTACTGGAGGAGTCAGGTTCTTCTAAAAGGTCTCGAGATTCAACTGACTCCTGGTATGCAGGCGTCTTCTTAAAATCGGATGCCCCTTCATTATATGTAGCCACAGCAATACCAACTGCAATTACCTGGTACGAACAATGTTTAGAGAATTAACATTATGAGTAATCAAGAAGTGGGAGCTCCCTAAACGTCACAAATCTTGGTGTTCCTATCATTAATTCCACACGGATCTCAGCTCATGTTAATAGAGGTTCAGATTCCTGACATATCAGAAACATGTTCTACAAGGGGCAATGTGGTGAAAGAAAACCAAAACTAAGCACAAAGTAAGGCGCCACACCATCTCCAAGGACATGCCAAAGTTAACTAGTATAAAACAGCTGGACTAGCACACGCTGCCTTAAAGCGGAATAGATGATCCCAAGTTAAATGCATTTCACAAACCAAAGTTTTTTCTATTTTATTGCAATTGCAACTGTATATCAACAAAATGGGGTTCATCAAATTGGCTGTACAAATGAAATTAGGATTTCGTTACACTAATGTGCTAACTGAGAATGCTCACATCATACTACTTAGCTCACATCATACTACTTACATGTGCTCATTTCTATAACCTCGTCAAATGCCAACACTATAATCAGAACTAGATGGATGATAAAAATGATAAATTTCCACCAAATATTCTGCATTAAACTAAATTGAGCAATCAACTACAAATCCAAATAATCCTCAAACTTTACTATTCCCATAAATTTCATTTTACAATATCCCAACTAAGTGTCAATTTCCAAATTTTCAATCACTGGACAATATGAACTAGAAAATGGAAAGAAATAACATGATATAGGATAATACTACATAGTTCAAAGGTACTTAACATCGTTCAAGACCAGCAACTCTCAGTTCAAAAATCAAGCAACTAAAATCATAAGTTCAATGAAAATATACCATCCAAAACACCAAATTAGAACAAAAACTATACCGAGAAAACGATGCCGAAAGCCCATAAATACTCGATAACAAACCCAAAGGTATCCCACTGAGGACCCTCCCAAAAATCAGGCTGGTTCCCAGGAAAAACACGCAAAGACATCCCCCCCCCAAGCGGCACTAGCCGCACCATCAGCACCAAAATTCTCAAGTTTACTCTCTTCAGGGCCAACCCTTTCAATCTTAGATTCTAGTAGCTCATTTTGCTGTTCTTTGGTTGTGACTGTGGTCTTCTTGTTCTTGCTGTCGAATCTGCCAGTTCTTGAAGAGAACTTCTTGGCTGAAACTATGTGAAGTGTTCTTCTGGTTGAGAGTGGGATGATTTGGAGACGGTTAGGGAGTTGGGTGTTTGGGGTTTTTTCGGTGTTGCTGTAGAGGATGCTGCAAGCTCTGGCTCCAGCACCGGTGGCTGTGGTTAAAGCCATTAAAGGGCGAAGATAGGATTTTTTTTTTGGCAGAGGGAGTGGATTGGAGATAAGGGGAGTATATGTATGAATTTTGTCCCGTTAATTTGATCGTTATTCGAAAGAAAAATAAAATAGGTAGCCGATTGGTTAATTAATTATCGTGGAAATAAGGGGCACATATTTTAGTTTAGAATTAGCAATGCAAGTAAAATTAGCCTACGAACTTTTGCTAGTTCAAATTAGTCATCATTTTTTTTTTTGGTTTTAACTAAGATAGGAAAACATTTAAAATGTAAATTAAACTTAAATATGTTCAATTGAATAAAGAAAATAAGAATGTGAAACTTTTAAAAAAAATATATTTGATATTTTAAATTTTAAATTTTAAATTTCAGATTTAAAATGAAGAACTCATTTAAACTCTATGAATATTAAAAACAATAGAACTCATTTAAAGAAAGTGTTTTCATAGTACATGTTAGACATTGATCTATAAACTTTTAGTTTTTTTCATGATTAGCCTACAAACTTTAAATTGCATAAGTTTAGTCCCTAAACTTTTTAATTAGAAATACAGTTAGGTTTTAGTTAAATATATGTGACCATCAAAATCCTGAGTTTCAACATGTGAAATCCTTATTATTATCAAATTATGTTATAATTATCGTTATTGTTATTTGACAGTGGCACACACTCTCAAATTAATCGTGTCTATAATTTAAAAGTTTATGTACTGACCCTTAAAATTTATGCCCTAAGTATTAAAAAAAAAAGTTGAGAATTTATTTTGACATTTGGTCATCAATAAAGTTTCAATTTGTCAAAATTTCAACCTAAAATATCAAATGTTTTAAGACGTAGTATTAATTCATTTATACATTCTAAGTTATGTATGTTATTTGAAAATTAAACATGCAACTTAGTTTATTTTAAATTCATGGGGTTAATTTTTTCCAAGATTACAAACATACAACTATTTAAAAAGGATGTACTAATATACATTTTTTTTAATACAATAACAAATTTAATTTATAAATAACTTAATAATGTAAAATTAGTTTATTAATTTTATAAATGATTAAAAATATAAAGTTCTTTTAAGTTATTAATAATTTTATATTTAATCTATATGTTTCGTAATTTTGGTTTTCAAAATATATGGACTTGTAAAAAAATTCTGTGTGTAAATTCAAACATCCATATTATTTAAAGAAAATAAGTTTGAAATTGATTTTTATTGGCATTTTGTTTTGAATACGGTTTTTATTATAAAAATAGTTACCAATAGTTCTTGAAAAACTGTTTTGTTTACTTAAATATGTTTTCTTTTATATTTTAGAATAAAATAATAACTAAAAAATTTAAGATGTATTTGATACTTCGACTATATAATGAGTCTTAAATTGATTTATTATTTTTAGTTAAATAATTATTCAATCATATCTCAATTTACGGGACTTAAAAAATTATGACGTATTTAATATTTCAATTATATAATAAATCTCAAACTTTATTTAAATAAAGATCATACTCTAATTGACGGCACTAGAAAATTTAGACGTATTTAATACTTCCACTGTATAATAAATCTCAAAGTAGTCCATTATTTTTACTTAAATAAGTCTATTATCAATAAAAAAAAAGGTCCTTTATCTTTACTTAAATAAGTCCATTATCTTTACTTAAATAATTATAATTATTTAACCATATCCCAATTGACGGGACTCTTTAAAATATAAATTAAGGGCGATCATCACCCAAAAAAAAAAATTTAGGGCGATCTCAATTAGAGCTTCCCTCTCTTTCTCCCTCTTCTACGCCTCCCCTTCTCTTTCTATCCTTCTGCCATGGCCACCATTTCTCTCCGTCATTTTTTAATTTGTTGTAAATGTTGGTCATCGCTGGCATGAAGAAGTTAGTGGTGTTCTTGGGATCGACAAAGACCACATTGCCAACTGCAATGGCTTCAATTTTAGTCGCCCGGTGGAAAGCAGAAATAGTGGCCAGGACCCATGAATCGGCGAATGATTGGGAGGCAGCAGTGGAAGAGAGAAGCTTGTTTGCGATGCGGCCATAGTTAATTCCGATCAAACCTGCATCTACAAAGAAATCTGAAACATAATAAGAACAAAAATAAAATTCCATTACTTCGATATAGGTTCCGATTCAATCCTCAATACTCTTCTTCTGTCCCTCTCCAAGGACTTTGCCAAGAAAAAGAGGGTAACTTCTCTTTCTGCTCTTTAAATTCTATATCTTATGCATGCTTGTGTTTATGTTTGTTCTTGTTCGTGAGAAATGTGGGGGAATTATGTGGATTTATTTTAGGAATTCCAATTTAGCTTAATTGGATTTTTGTGTGAATTCCTTTATCTGGGTCTTTATGGATTCTTTTGTTGATTGAATTTGATGTTTTTTTCATACTAACTGATTGGACAAATTAAAGCAGAGCAAGCTTGATGCAAAATTCTGTATATTTTTGTGGGGATTACATGGATTTCAGTATATGCTTTTTATAATGCATTTAGTTTGGTTGTAATGCAGTCAAGGAATGGATGCATACTGGATTCAAATCAAATGAGTGAATCTCCTCCATATTCTCCATGTAATTAAAAATGATGGAGAGAAATAATGTAACATGGGTACCTGAAAAGGCAAGAGAGAGAGAGAGAGAGAGAGTAAGAAGTAGAAATGGATAGAAATGGTGGCCATGGGGGGTAGGGGAGGGGTTGGATAAGAGGGAGAAAGATGGGCCCTTAAAATTTTCTTTTGAAAGGTTTTTGGATGGAAGTGGACAATTGGGTCATTCCTATCGCGGAATGATTATTTCCGTTATTAGTGAAGATGTCTAGTTAAAAAAGTAAATTAATTTTGAGAATAATGGTATTATGAGAGCAGGAGAGGGCGACTATCTTTCAGAAGGACGAGGTAGGTAGGAGGAGATGATGGAGATGGTGTGCACTGGTGATTGCAAAGTTTTAATGGTGTTTTCACAATGCGACACATTGAATTGCCTTTGGATTATAAGGAGGATGAATCGGGGGATGAGGATGATGGTGGTGATTGTTAGGTAGAATTTCGTGATGACCTCGAAATCGAGATCATCTCGGAAACCTAACAAGACCCGAAGATTTATCATATACCATATAAGCTTCAGCATACCTTTTCAGTGCGAGGTATACTCAGACCAATAACTTTGAATAGAAACCATTACTTAATCTTTAAGTTCATGATCAAATATATCAAAACGGTCACATACTCCTTAGGTCTTAAATGCATGGTCACATACCCGTTGTACCTTAAATGATGAGTCATGTAAGGCCTTGTACAGCTATAAGGGAAAAGTTAATAAATATATTAAGAAGACAATTGAAAAATACTACATATTGTTGTGCTTACAGATCAATTCGAAACCAGGTCGGATCATCCAGTTTTCAACAGAAACAATGATGATGATCTGTCTTGCGTACCTAAGGTGGAGAAGTGTTATGAAACATGCAACAGTGGAAGAAAGTACTTTTAGGGAAGTTGAGAAGGATAACAATGGACGGAGCAACAAGTTGATGGGCATGGAAAAAGGGCTAAGAAAGAGCCCAGCTGGATGAAGGATTCTGTCTAGATTGGGTTGGCCCATGCAATAGTTTCTGCAATTAAAGTTAGTTATGAAGATGTTTCTATTATTAGTAGGATTTTGCATGTAATTAGCTTGTTTCCATAATACCTATCTCTCTATAAAGAGAGAATGATACTTTTGGAAGATTATTATGAAATAAATATGTTGAGGCATCTCTTCCGTAAACCCTAGTCTCTTCTTCCTTCATTCTTCTTGTATAGCCGTCACTGTACGACCTTGGTGGTTACCACCATCTATCAAGAAGAGATTGAGAATTCATTGGTGGAAGGCTCTAATAATCAAGGTGTTAGGGATGAAAGGTTGGATTTGCACATATGTAAAAGAGGCTTCATTAGTTATAGAAGCCTTAAGGAACAGTGGCAGTGGTAGATTTAAGGAAGGAGTTCTTTTTACTTAAGTTTCATAATGCTGCAGATAGACTCAGGGTTCTTGAAGGTAGATAACACAACGTTGATGGCTTCGTGAGGTCAGTATGCACGCATATATGTGGAGGTTGATACGTCAAAACCATTAATTTCAAAGTTTCGGTTCAATAAGAAAGTGAGTATTCAATATGAAGGCATGCATTCAATCTGATTTACTTGTGGGGTGTAGAAACACTTATCCGGGAATTGCAAAGAATATGGTAGTGCAACGACTGAAGACAGCGGTCTCAAGAAAATATGAGATTTTCCTGCAAAGGATGAGGGAGATGGGTAGAGAAATAATCCCTTAATGATAGGAGAAAATCCAGAAGTTATTGGTGTTTTAGAAACTTTTACAGGAGGTTCAAAATATGCAATTTTGGGTGAGGGATAAGGACGTGGGTGGTTGATGGAATAAATGACGTGAACTTACGCATGCATGTGCCTGCATACCCAATTGAGGGGTATCTGAGTCGAAAAGCTGCATTACATCGAAGGAAACACGGGAGGACATCGAGAGGACAAAGGGGTAGCAGCGTCAGTGAAGCTGGGCTGATGAATCTCATAGCTACCGACCAAGGCATAAGGAGATGATTCAGCGACGTCTCATGCTCTCGAGGAATGGGGTCGCTGACTGTCTTTGCCAGTGAGAGTTTGGTTTAGCAGAATGGGGTTATTTCCGCATTGTCGTGCGATCGTTGTAGCTGGGTACTCAAGAGAATGGGTGGATGGATTTAGGGAAAAAGTTATTTGATTGTGACTCGGTAGAGACCACGGCAACGACAGCAGTAAGAGACACTGTTAATGGAGAGGAGGCGTCTTGCATAGAGGTAGGAGAATGGGTTGAAGGAGAAAGGAGTTTTTGTGGGTATAATGGCCGAATTTTATAGTGTCAGTTAAATCGAGAAGTAGTGTTGTTCGAGTATAAGGAGTTACCGTTCAGATGAGTTTATTGGGAATCTTTTCCTTCTTTAGTGGTTTTCTTCAAGATCGTGGACTACTAAATATGGATGTCAAAGGCTCAAAAGTTTTTGTGAATGGGTCAACATAAGACATGATACAGTCTTGTGCATATGATATTGGGCCTGGCTCTTTGCAAGTTATATTTTGTAGGTAAATTTTTTTTGGTGTTACAAAATATATTATTTATTATTATTATTATTATTTTATT
>JAYMTC010000913.1:0-10285 GCA_036897605.1 Melianthus villosus
AAGACCTTTTGCGACGGTTGGAGGACTTTTTGAGACGGTTTTGCTACCGTCTCAAAAAGTCCAGTTTCCTGTAGTGATATCACATATAATCTTTCTTATGTATGCATATTAGCATCACATAAATGCAATCAACAATAAATTTCAATATCACATCACACAGAATTAATTTTTTTTGCCTGCACATTGGCATTCACATGTAATTGTGTCTCAACATAAATAGAACTTATGCATATGCATACCCCTATGCCAATAAGCATGATCCACATATATCTAACATGTAACATGCCCTGAGATCGATCCAATAACAATGATAGACGTATACCATGCTTTCACATATGTGCTACCTAGACACCACTGCATAATGTGCAACATAGGCACCACTGTATAATGTGCTAAATGGCACCACTGTATAATGTGTAACATATGCATCACTGTATAATGTGCTAAATGGTACCACTGTATAATGTGTTACATGACACTACTGTATAATGTGCAACATATGCACCAAAAATAATATGTGCAACATAGGCACCATTTTATACATATACCCAACACTTTAACAATACCTTACTTAAATTTATTCAACATTCCAGTAATTTAAATAATTACTAAAGCCCTAAACTTAAGCCAAAATTGGAATTACCTTACCTCATTCTTGCATAACAAGTCTATATAATTTCAATAAATTCCTAATATGCCAGAATGTTGCTTAAATAGCAACTCAAATCAATAAATTAATTTATAACAATTTAATCATAATCCTAACAAGAGTTTATTTTAATAGCTAGGTCATAGTAAACATTTCTCATGCCAAATTAGTGTATACAATATGCAAACAACATGTATGTCATTAAAATAATCATAGAATCACTCATCTTTCATGATTACCTACCCCTTGTATTCTCTTATACCCCTTAGGCTTAATTCAAAATCAGCTAATCGACCTAAAATTTATGTCAATGCGAAGAGCAGACCAAACTATGCGTAAATAATATTTTAATTTAATTAAAATACGAGAAGAATTGAAGAATCTAGCGAAAAAAAAAAAAACTTGTGTCCTTTTTTTCTTTCTGACTCTCTATTTTATATTCTTTTCAAAGTGAAATATATTCTCTTTCCTTTTTTTACTTTTTACCTCCATTCTCTTAATCCGCTGCAGCTAACGTGTTTTGTTTGTTTGTTTTTATTTTATTTATTATTCATTTATTCTTTTTCTTTATAATATTATTTATTTTGTTTTCATTTGCTTTATCTTTTTATATATACGCGATCCGTCTATTTTTAATCATTTTTAAATTAAATTTATTTAGTGTAATAAATTTACTTCTCGCATTTAAAGTTAATATTATGTCCACGTGAACTTATCGAAAATAATTAATTAAACACGCATTTAAAATAATTAAAAATATGTGTCATACATCGAAAATTATCAAAATTATTTAACAGACATTTGGGTTATCACATAGTCAATCTAACCATCCCGTAATATTATTTATCGATATATATGTGAAGTTTATCGAAATTTTATGTATATTTCTCATATTATACATGGTTCTACACGTATTAATTACGTATTATTTAAAATAATCCTTAACTAAATTACAAATATAATTTTAAAAATTCGACTAAAAAACTGGCATCTTTGAACAGCGGTAAGGGGTGTTGTCTCTATGGCATATACGTGTCTGATAAATAGACAGTTGAATTGGATTGAGATTGTATCATTTGAAGCCCATTTATTAGGGCTAATTTGCTTTACAGATTTATTGGCCATTTACCTATTTCTTTGGGCCTGGCCTTGTTAATATATACTACTGATACTGATATGTGATCATTAAAAATAAAATAAAAATATATAATTGAGAAATTTCAGCGTGTATATCCTCAAAGCTTTATGCTCTTGCCAATGGCGTGGTAGAAACGGTATTAATTGACGAATTCAGTTGATTGTGCTTACAGATGGCGCTACCAAAACCGCAATTGTATATGCCTCGATCCTACCGTCAATCCCATAACAACTCCAATCAATTACAACCGTTAGATCTCCATGGCATGCCCAATAATAACACGATATGATATTATTAGATCATCTTCTCAACGCCTCCTCCAAACACTACGCCTTCTGCAAAAGTTTTTTACCCCATTTCTGTAGATCTATTCCTCTGAACTTATCTGTCATATTTTTCCTCTTCAGATTCGAACAGATCAGATCTCGATCTACGTTTTGGTTATGGCTTCTTTGCCGTTTCTTGATTCAACTGTTATCCGATCATCATTTCCTCTCTTTTTCTGCTCAGGTCGCGTAGGTCTTGGTTGATTTTCAGTCGCGGCCGATTGGCGTTTCGCATGTTTGTGCAGGTAATTTTTATTTTTCGCTGAAATACTGCTTGGTTCTTTTCGAGTCTCGATCGCAATTCATAGTATAGATGTTTTCGTTTTAACATGATTGTTATGTTATGATTTTTGTAGAATCGCTTGATATATGATACGTGCTTTTACTTCATTTTGCAGATCTAAAAGTCTGGGAATTGGACCGATGCAATAATTCAATCAGGCAGACCCGTTTGTTAACACCGATCTGGGGTTTTTCTTCTTGCTATCAATGGGATTACGTCTTTGCTGATGGTATCAATTATCTGTTGGTGAGATAGGGTTTATTAGATATCGATGAAGCTGTTTCCGCAGTAATGTCCCTATTTGAATTGTGTTGGTGTTTAAAAGCTGTTTGTCACCTGGACCTTTGCCATGACAGGTGCGCTTGCATGGCAGGTCAAATTTGCTTAATAAAATTGATTTGTCTTGGTTTTAGGGGGAGATGGCACAGGCCTTTGCCTTTTTCCGCCTGGCTCTCCCCCTCTGTGTGCTTGATCTCTCCTCCTTTCAGTATCTTTTATACTTTCACTGCATAAAATAACTATGCCTAAACATCCAAGTGATTGCGAAAGTTAAGTCGGCTCCAAGACGAATAACATTCGTTGTGCATCATAAGTTGAACAAGCTTGACACTTTTTGAGCAAAGGAATTACTCTACAAAGGTAAAACCAACAAACTTCACCGTTCATTTACAGATGAGTTTCAAATTTCTCCCAATTTAATTTATCTTTAGAATATTTTGGTTGGGTAAATTTATTGCTATGCTGATTTGAGTTTCAACCTAATTCGTCTTTTAAAGGATGCAATTACCTATATTACATGAGATATAAAAATATTAAAACTAGAAGCTGCAAATGAATCATACATTTTACTTCTGTATTAATAATTAAAGTAATTAATTTTAATAATTTTATAGTTTAATAATATATAATATATTAATTAATAATATATAGTTCAATCACGCAGTCTTCATCACAATTTACCCTTTCTCTCTACTCTCTATATTGTACAATTTTCAGAGTGTTGCTGGTTAGATTGTTGCGAGCTTACTAACATAGCATTTAATATTAGGGCAGTTGGATGTTCCCTCTATGTACAGTGAGTGAATGGTGGTTGTAAATGCTGCTGGCTGTTCAGTGTTCAAAGATTGTATTGTTGGTTTAGGCTAAGGTTTATGTTTTTAAACTGCAGAGTGATGTCCATGTAAAAATATAAACATATTTGTACAACAGCTAGTTACCTTAATGCTGTGGCAGCCCAGTTCATATTCAGGAAGATTTGATGACGGGATCAGATGTGCATTCATTGATCCAAGCTGTTTGAGACTGGAGGTTCTGAATGTGGCGAAGCTTGTGTAAGTAGGCATGTTCTTGTTTCAGATCCAGGTTGGTGATTCATGGCAGAAGATTGGCATTTTTTCCATTCCTGCCAAAAATTAGCTATTTAGAATCGAGGTTCTAAATTGCTGGAAGCTTCTTAAATAGATGTTTGTTTTCTTTTCAGATTCAGATTGGAATTCCTGTCATAAGATTGGCTCCGCAGTTCTTAAATTTTGAAGCACTTTGTACCTTGTGGATATTGGTGATGCAGATTGTCATTTCTGTACATGAGAAATGCAGAAATAATATCTGCTGGATCATTACCAGTTTCTAGCAACTAAAATTGCTGGGAACTACCTTGTGTCAATTCACCTAATTCATGCTGGCACAGTTGTTTGTTATATTGTGATTCAGTTCTTTATACTCCAGTGATTCAGTTCTATTCTTGAACGTGCAGCTGTTTTAAGACAATGTTGAAATCATTAATTGGTACTCAACTTCTTGCCTTTAACGATAATCATTAATCATTGTCAATTTTTGTGGTGGTTGAAATATGTACACTACTAGGTGGAAGATGCGCACATATGCATACTAGGTGGAAGGCCGCTGTCTTGAGGTAACATTCAAGGGTTTCTATTTGCATCTATCATTTCTACATTCCTTTAGTGGTGAGCTCTAATATGGTGGAATCAAGAGACAGTAAATATGTCCTTTATTAATATTATAAAAAGTATACAAAATATACAATTACGTTTCCATTTTGGATATTATAGAACTATTGAGATAATTGTAAAATGTTATGTTTATTTTTGTAACTGATTGTTCTGAATTGCTGTGAAAAGTTGTTCAATTAATTATTAAGTTTTTAATAGGAATTTGAAACTAATTCATGCTATATAATAATTTACATATATTAACATATATATATCTACATAATTCTGTAAATTATTATACAGAATGGTTATAAAAAAAAACTTTTAATTTCCCTTGTGATTATGATATATAATAATTTACATATATTAACATAATGAAAAACTGTAATTTTAGTTTTAAAATGTTTTAACCACCGACATAATAAAATTGCTTCCAGAAGCTCAAAATCTTATTATGTGAATGTGGATCCATAAGCTCAAAATGGAAAGAGCACCTAAACATAAGTTTGGGGGGTTGGTGGTTCGAATCCACTTGGATCTGTTTCGTTCTTACATTTCGTTATTTTAAAAAATATAAAAATGTGGGAATATGCATTATTCGGTGAAATTGATGAAATGAAATATTATATTTTAAAAATTAAAAATATTATTATTCTGTATGCAATGCCAGCATGTAAAAATGAAACTATTATTATGATAATTATATGTATTATGTATAAATCTTAAAATATAAATTAGAAGTTTTAGTTATTGTCATAATTATGTATAAATCTTATATTTTGGAAGAATTTTTGGAACTCTCAAATTATATTTAGTAAATTTTAATATAATAAAAAAGATGTTCAATTTTATACCTTAATGTAATATATTTTTTGTGTAGGTATAGTACTATTTATAGTCAAACAATACGTTAGAGGTGATAAGTTCCTTTTTATCGTTTAATTTAAAATGAGTAAGTTAAAATAGTCTGATGTTTTCTCAATAAATCTTTTCCTTCTGTAAATTATTATGTACTGATTATAAGATAAATATTTGCTGAACCATCAATCAATTATGAAGATTTTAAAATTATTAAAAATATACTGTGTTGAAATATGACTAAATAATTGCTGAATCATCAATCAATTTTGAATATTTTAAACTTATTAAAAATATATTGCGTTGAAGTATGGCTTCCTTGTACAATTGATTTTTTATTCGTTCTCCTAATTCAGTCATACTCAAGCCAGCCTTTTTCAAAGTCACAACCATAGAGATATTTCATATTGGCTTTCTAATTTATCAAATATATTTTGTACTGATTTTTTTTATTTGGAATAATATACTCTAATATTTATCCAGATAAATTTATTTATCAAATATATTTATTTTATTTTATTGAATTTTAATTTTATATTATTAATTTAATTTTATATTATTAATTTTAATTTATATATTTATTAATTTTATTTATCAGTGTATTGTGATATCTATTTAATGTAAATATATTTATTATTTTAATTAAATAGATGGACAAATTATATATGGTTCTAGAACTTAGAATGCATTACACATATAATCCTTAAACTAACTACTCATTTTAATTTTTAAACCTGTAATTTTGCGCATTATTAGTCCTCAAATTAGAAAAATGACACTTTATTTATCTTATTATTTAATTTTAAATGAATGGTATAATAGAAAAAAAAATAAACTTTTTATATTTTAATGAACTTTTTAAATATAAAAAATTCATTTTTTTTTCAATTGTACCCTTCATTTAAAAGTTAAAATAAATTATAAGTTAAATTAACTGTAATATTTTTTAATTTGAGGACCAACGATGCACAAAATTATAAGTTCAAGTGTTAAAATGAACAGTTGTTAAGTTTAAGGACTATATGTACAATGCACCATAAGTTCAATGACCATATATGCAATGAACCCGTCAAATTATTTTGTGATAAAAAGTCTGATATTGCAATTGTTCATAATCCAGTCCAACATAACCGAACGAAGCACATTAAAATTGATTGTTATTTTATACGAGAAAATCTTGTCAGAGGTTTAAATTATACTCCTTTTATTAAGTCATAGGACACAAGTTAGATATGTTTTACCAAAAGGACTTGATTCTACTATAATTATTTACCTGATAAGTTGAAAATGTGGGATGTCTTTACCCTAATTTGAGGAGAGTGTTGAAAAAATAATAGTTTAGGTTTACATCTGTTATTTATCTGTATATTTTAATTTTTGATGTAAACCCACAATGATACTTTAGACATTTTAATTATCACTAAATCTATAAATAAATATACGAAGTAATTAACTCTTAAGTCTTTTCATTCAATATTGTCTACTGATTAACTTTGCCTAAATATGCATTGTTTACTATTACCCATCATTTTGTTTATATGAAAATGTACAATAGCATCCGTAGTACGGATGGTAGCTCCCCACTGAATTTTACTTACCTCGTGGTTTAACATTTTTCAGATTTCAAAGAAGATATTCAGGGCGACAATTGAAATCAAGTCAAGACTGTTTCGCTGGGAGCCTCAGTGCATAATTTTGCTTTGGATTTTTGTACTTTAATATGCCTCTGTGTGCGCTTGTGACTTACTAATTGGTCCATATTATTTTGTAACTTCTATAAACTTCTGGCTAATGTATAAAGTGCCCTTTTGGTAATTCTACTCTTCAGTAACTTGTATGGGTTGTTGTTTACATTCAGATGAAATAGGTCATTCAAATGTATGGTGGAGTTTGAGTATAAACTTTCCTATGATTGTTTTGATATCATAGACTTGTGCACATCTGGGTGTTTATTTGTGGAAATTTTAAATATAAGGATCGAGGTATCACGAGAGAAAAAGAGAATGGTAGAAACACAAATAATTTACGTGGTTGCCTACGACCACGGGGACCGTCCTAAAGAACTCTGAAATATTATTCTTTCACATTACAATTACAATGATATACGACCATATTTATTAGGTTTCCATAAAATATTAGAGAATATTTAAGAGGTATATGTGAAATTAATAAATTACCTCATAAATACATAATAACTCCTAATATATATCACCATAATTGCTTCCATCATAATCTTAGAAAGTCAATATCTTTAATATTATTTCTTTGGGTTCTCACGATCATGAATCCCATTCGGAGGTAATAACAATTATATCCTTACTTAAATTTCATTAATAAAAACCTAATATTCTAACACAAATAAAAAACCTTATTAAAAAAAAGGCAATGACAAACCGTCGTAGATTTTAAATAAACAATAAATCAAATTCTAATCAGAGGTAATTACTATCATAAGAAGTCATCTTTGGTCAAATTGAACTTTTTGGTTCGCGAAACTAATTTTTAGGTTAAGTCAACTTAATGATGTATAAGTGTTTTAAATAATCATGCTTAACTAAATAAACATGCTACTAAGGAATTAGTAACACTAAACATTGATAAACATAAATATGGATGTATGTAAATGAACATGTAAAATATGAACTTAACTGAATGAGCATCACTACAGGAAACTGTATGCAGAATTGCACATTTCCATCTCATTTTGTCATAAATCAAAACAACCTACCTCGTGAAGATATGGATTGACAAAAATATGTTGTATAGGTACTCTATATTTAGCAAAGGAAATTTTATCTTACCATAACATTTGGCTAAAACATCCTTCCTAATTGCTGACAATGCTTCACTAGCAATCACTTTTGCACCGATGCAGGCCTGTTATTGGAAACTGAATATCAACTTATGTTCAAACCATAATATAATGAACTAGAGGACAATAGATTAATAAATTGTAACTAAAATACATACATCTAATAATTGCATCAAATTGTATAAGGAAAGTATATTATCAAATATTTCCAGCCAAAACTAACAATATCATGTTCAGAACTATACAAAAGTTCAGGTTATTGCTCCAAGGACAAATGACATAAAATAAAATAAAAACTTTTTCATCAATCACGTATGTATAACATTTTGATTCATTTCTACCGACTTTTCTATTTATTTATATTAAAAAAATGCTGTAAAATATTTGTTTATACAATTTTAATATAATAAAATTTCTAAATATGCCAAATACTGATTTCAAATATTTCAGCACATTCAGAAACTTACCACAGTACCTTATTTGGCTAAATTTCCAAATCTTAACTTTTATGGTTGTGAAAGCCACTAATTAGTTGCACAAATATTGATTGAAACATCTCAAAGAAAATCCAAAACTGACAGATGCAATTTGAATGTGCTCTCTGAACTTTTATCATTCATCTTTTTTAACTCAAAAGACTACGACTAATTAGCTTTATGAATCACTAAATTCACATAAATCCAGACAATTTAAATTATGTTTTAAATAAAAGATTTGTTTAAACAATTCCTATATCATGGTAATTTATGTTAAGTACCAAGATTACTTGACTTCATAAAAATTTAGTGAGCTTTAAAATCATTGATGTAATAATCTCATCTATTTTGATGAGTATAGAAACAATAAGAAATTATAAAATAATAGGATATCGCCATCCTAATTATGACCAGTACAGGATAATACGAATATGCTAACACTTTCCTCGAGTTGGAGCATAAATATCAAAGATGCACATAACTAACTTTGTTATTATGAAAAGATTTTATAAATATGTCTACAAGTTGTTTTCCAATCTTCACATAATCAGTACTAACGACATATTACGCAACTTTTTTTTCGAACAAGATGACAATCAACTTCAATGTGTTCTGTTCGCTCATGAAACACTGGATTGGAGCCAATATGCATCACAGTTTGATTATCACACCGGGGAAGGGGCTTGAAAGCCTAATTCAGTCGTATCTGGCTTACCCACATAAGTTCACAAGTAGAACGAGCTATGACTCGATATTTAGAGTCAACACTCGATCATGCTACAATATTCTACTTCTTACTCTTCCATGAAATCATATTTCCTCCCAGAAACACATAGTATCCAGAAAAAGATTTTTGATCTATCGGCGATCCACGCAGTTAGCATCAAAGAAACCTCATACTCGAACATGTTGGTGATTCTGAAAAAAGAGGATTTACCTAGAGTTTTCTTGAGATACTGTAAGATACGGAGAACAACATCTCAATCGACAGTTCGAGGTGAGGACATAAATTAACTTACTAAGCTCACCGAAAATGCAATGTCAGGACGAGTGATCGTGAGATTATTCAGTTTTTCAACTGATCTTCTGTAAAGTTCGGGATCATCAAATGGTGTCCCATCCTCTAACTTGATCCAAGCATATAAGTTTCCTCTAGGTCAAGTTTGTCACTGCTAATAATAACTCTATTATCCACATAACCACTAACATAATACATCCACAATCTATATTCTAAAATAATGTTGAATGATCACTGTGATTTAACCCAAATTCCAATATAACATAAGTAAATTTTTCAAACTATGTTTTGGGAGATTGCTTGAGTCCATACAAAGACTTGCGTAGACGACAAACTTTGTCATACTTGCTGTGAGCAACAAACCAAGAGGTTACTCCATACAAACTTTCTCTTGTAAATTGTTATTGAGAAATACATTTTTGACATCCAACTGATGAAGATGTCAAATGTGAGAAAGAGCAAGAGATATCAAAAGACGAACATATGCATCTTAGCAACCAGATATAAGGTATCAAAATAATCAACACCATCTATTTGCATAGTCTTTTGAAATCAATCTCGCCTTTAACCAAACCATCGATATTAATCTTACATTCACAGTGTCACTTATTTACATCCAATAGCACTTTTACTTCAAGGAAGGAAAACTAGATCCCAAGTCTATTTACCTTCCAATGCCTCCATCCCTTCTATCATAGCATTGTGTCATGGTCCAAGCCTCGTGACATGGTGTTGGACATGATTCCGACCTTGCGTTGAGGAAAGAAAGTTCGATG
>JAYMTC010000914.1:0-10283 GCA_036897605.1 Melianthus villosus
TTATGAATATAACATGTATTACATATAAAATTTAATTTAGTAAACAATAAATTATAAATTCAAATGCAAATATATTATCCGAGCTTTAAAAAAGTTTAAGTAGATACTATAAAAAAAAGTCGTACAAATTTAATATCAAACTATTAAAAAATGTAAATTATTTGTCATCGAATAAATTAGTATTAAAAGTTTAATTTTTTTTTATAAATAAATTAGTTTTTTCTAAAAATATTATCTAAAAAATAGAACAAATATTTTGTTCACTCATGAACTAAGTGAAAATAGTCTCAAAAGACTAGAACACATTTTTAATAAAAAAAAATAGTCTGAAAAAGAAGATTATATACGAGATTGACCGACTCAACTAAATTATCAACCTGGGCCATGGCCTAATCCAGCCCCTATTAGCTTCATCTCTGCTTATTAATGTATAAATAAATCATGTAGTTAAATATAAATCAGTTAATTACCTTAAAAAATCTGACTTGTGATAGGGGTGTTGAAATATTCATATCCCTTTGAAATTTAGTTAATTTTGGCTAAATAATTACACACGTGTATAAACTTTTTTATTTTGTCAATCAACCAAGGTGGCGTGTTTTAACAAAAGGTATTGTTTTAGTCCAAAAGCACGTTTTGTAAATTATTGTGAGACTTAGTATTACTTTTTATTTATGCAAAAGAATAAACTTTTAATACTCTAGAATGATTAAATGTAAAGTTATGATTTCACTGGGAATTTAGTTGAATCAATTATAAACAATATTAGATATTAACTTATTTATTTTTATTAGTTTGTATCTTTAAATTAACTTTAATCAATTAACATGATTAAAATTACATTAATTCATAATTCAAAATTTAATATTCAATTCTATTGAACTATTTACGTAAATTGACTACCAATAGTTGCTATATACATATAAAATATATATTAATCAATAATCATATATCTTCCTAGTCCATATACAGCTGCCATGCATCTGCCTAAAAAGTGTATATAAATCGTTAATAATTCAACAAACGTACATATTAATTGTTCTATTATTAAATCTTAATATCTTAATTTGCATAGAACAAATCTCATTAAGCCGCCACCAGTTCGTTTCCTATATATTTATATATTCTGACAACTTATAAATCAATACTCCCTCAAAAAATCAAACTCAGATAACAAATAGCTCACCATTTTCATGGCTTTGAACGTTGGAGGACCTCAAATGACTTCGAAACTAATGACTCAGCTGAGATCCTGGCAGAGCACCAGCCCTAATTTGACAACACAACTGAGTCTGTCAACTCGGAGGAACCTTATCAAGGCGTCTAGTTTCACGGTGAGGTGCTGGAAAGGCCAAGTTCTTCCTCCTCCGACTATACTTGACGGACTCAACGTGGCTACTAACCGTACTGTTCAGCCGTCTCTGATGCCTAAACCTAAAATCATAACAAGAAAGGATTTTCCCATTGATTTCAAATTTGGATGCTCCACTTCTGCTCTTCAGGTCCTCTTTAAATTCCTTTATCTGATTATTTTTTTTTTTTTTTCATTCCATTAATAAAATTATCGTAACAAGTTCTTGAGCTGAATGTCAGATGCAGCAGGTATCAATTAGTACTGTCTCGTGTCAAAACTATATACCCTAAACCATATCCAATTCTATAATATTTTTTGGGCTAATTCATATATGATCGCGGCATAATTATTTTCGAATGTGATTTGTTAATTTATTTTTTATCAAATTATTTTGAATAAATTCAATATATTTTTTTCAGTGTATAATAAATAATTTTAATGAAATTTTTATAGACAGAAGGAGCTGGAGATGAAGGTGGAAGAGGGCCAAGCACATGGGATTCTCTAATCCAAGATGGAAAAGGCGACAAAGATATAGCCGTTGACTCCTATAACCGTTACAAGGTTAACAACCAATCTAACTGAACAACACAAATTGCAGTTAATTGATATATTTTACTAACAAAGAATCTTTTGTGATTATTGACAAATTTGGAGACTAATTATGTTACAATTTTATGGAAAACAAAAACAGGAAGATGTGCAGCAGCTCAAGAATATGGGAGTTAATTCTTACAGATTCTCCATTTCATGGTCTCGGATCCTTCCTGGTAATTTCTTGTGTATGACATTTCAATTAATTTTCTAATTAACTATCAATTGATATAGTATTGTTCATTTAATTGAGGTTTGGATTTATAATCGTACAGATGGAACTGTCAGTGGAGGGATTAACCAGCAAGGAATTGATTTCTACAACAACTTTATTGATGAATTGATAAAAAATGGTAACTAAACTAAGTATCTATTTTTCCTTTTCATTTACCTTTGATCAAAATAATAAATAAAATTTTAAATGCAGGAATTACTCCTTTTGTGACACTCTTCCACTTTGACCTTCCAAAAGCCCTGCAAAATAAATATAAAGGTTTCTTGAGTAGCCAAATTGTGTAAGTACCCACTATATATGTATATATAAGCACCATTAGTAGAAAATTTAAATTGTTTCTAAAATGAAATGATTTGGTTTTACAGGGATGACTTCAAGGCTTATGCAGACTTATGCTTCAAAAACTTTGGGGACAGAGTAAAGCACTGGTCGACAATAAATGAGCCACAAGTGTGGGGAAGATACGGGTACTCAATGGGAATGACAAACCCAGAAGCAAACCCGGCAACAGATCCTTTTATTGCTAGTCACCACATTATATTGGCACATGCTGCTGCTGCCAAGCTCTACCAACAAACTTACAAGCCTACTCAAGGGGGTGAAATTGGTATTTCATTAGTTACTCAGTGGTTTGAGCCTCATTCTGATACGAGACATGACAAAGATGCTTCTGAAAGAGCTTTTGATTTCACGGTTGGATGGTTAGTATCTTCAATCCCAGTTAAAAACAGTCCAATTGTTAGTCAATTAGCTGAAACAGTCTATTCATATATTACGAGCAATAACTAAGTCCAATACTAAATCCTAGGATCTATATATGTTCTAACAGTATTGAGCTTAAGTATCATAATTTTTTAATAGTTTGTACTTCTAAAAACTAGGTTTTTGGAGCCATTAGTATATGGAGATTACCCGTTTATAATGAAAGCTATGGTGAGAGACGGAATTCCAGAATTCACAGAGGATGAGAAAGCTTTAGTGAAAGGTTCATTTGACTTCATTGGCATCAACTATTATACTTCCAGATATGCACTTTCCGTTCCTATTGATGTCGATGATGTCTATACTGCACAAGAACAATTCATGCATGCTAAGCTCCAAGGTAAAACTATTACCAATCACAGTCATTTGTTATGTTCAATATTATTTTTATGTTCACAGTCTAAACTCTGCCCAATTTTCTATCTGTTCGTTTGTTGCAGTTGATAGAAATGGAAAGCCTATAGGTGCCAAGGTAAGATGATTATCCATCTTACTCATTTGATGAGTCTAATAACTAAAAGCATGTTAATGTGAACTAATAACGTAGAGTTATGCTGCAGGCACCAGGAAGTGATGATATTTATGTTTACCCGAAAGGACTGAGAGATGCTTTGGTTTATATACACAAAGAATACAACAATCCCAAAATGTATATTACAGAAAATGGTTAGTGCTAAATGAGCATCAATGAAAAGTAAATTTCAATTTTGAACTCATTAAAACATTCTTAGCACTAATGATAACATGTGCAACAGGATATCCAGAGAAGCGAGATGACACCATACCTGTAGAGACTGCATTACAAGATGATGGACGAATCCAGCACATTCTTAGCCATCTCTATGCGGTTTCTGAAGCCATGAAGTATGTTCTTGATAATTTTGTCAGAGGGCTTTAGATAGAGATATTGAACGAATTAATCAAAATATCAGTACACACACTATAGTAATATGTTTTATACTAGTAACCATGAGTTCAACACATCGAACTAATGAATTTAAGAAAATCACTTGGTAGCTGGGATGTTGCTGAAACTAACCACACATAGAATTCCTGGAGAAGATCTACACATACAAACCATCTAATAATCTAAATATGTATGAATTCAGAATGGGAGCGAATGTGAATGGGTACTTCATGTGGGCACTGATGGATTGCATGGAAATGGGATCAGGCTACGATGTCCGATTTGGCCTTACTTATACAGATTACCACAATAACTTAAACAGGATTCCAAAGAAGTCTGCAACTTGGCTCAAGACCTTTTTGGGTTCAACACAGTGATCCAGTCATTAGTGTTTTAGGACCATCGTCATGATCTATTGCCATTCTGGTCTAGTTTGGTATCTGTAGTGTCATTGAAGCAATATGAATAAAACAATTTTATCATCTATAATTTTCAAAGATTTCACATCACAACCATCAATTATAGTAGTATCAAAACACAAGAAATAGTTATTTCCTATTTGAGCCAACAAAATTAGGAACTCACCATATAAATGCATCTGCAAAGAAGCATAATTCTTCCATTTCCTGATTTTAGATCATTCCTGTTGTGCATATTACTCGTCTTTTTCTGCAAGCAGTTTCTTCATTTTTCTTCTTTAAGAAGATATCTAAGTTGTGGACTGAGAATGATAACAACCAGCTCAGTGACAATTTGACTCGAGACTACTTTTGATAGAGCATTCTTTGGTTTAATACTGGCTTCCAAACTGAACCCAGAAATATGTAGGGAATTCAACCCTCTATTGCGAATAATGCCCAAAAGAACACCAATGTTGGTATTATATTAAGCAAAAAGAATGAGGGTGAGCCTCGGCGCAATGGTAAGGTTGCCGCCTTGAAATGAGAAGGTCATAATTTGAATCGGGAAACAGTGGAGAGATGAAATGGTAATCTGTATATATTAGCTTTTATTTATATATATTTCACAATTTACCAATAACAATTTGTTCTGAATTTTACAACAGAGGCATTGACAAGTAATGCCAACAGTTCTTTTATTTACTAATAACATAATAATGAGAGGGCCACAATATCATATAAACTAAACAAACAATACAATATACCTTTACTATTAGCTTTCCAGAACCTATCACTTAGGTTCCTAAATTAACTAAGTTCAAGCATGCAATATTTTGTAGTGTGAGCTAAGCACTCAAAAAAATTGTAGAACTAACAAATTTATTATCTGTTTGGGTTTACACTGTTTTTAGCACATAATTCATAGTTGACAAAAAATAGTTTAATTTAGTAACAAAAATTCAAAGATGTACCAACAAATGATAAATTCAATTAAGTTAAATAAAAACGAGATGGAATCTCTGTGTGAGGCCTGTCATACTCAATCAAAGGCATAGCTCCTGGTTCTGCAACTGAATTTATTACATAGCTGGTAAGTTTTTCATCATATCTACATCCCCATGCCCACCATTCTCGTGCCAAGTGACCCATGTCTGGTAGAATCTGCTATTAAAATATGAAACTGTGTTAGGAACACCAAACATATTATTTTAGATGCTTAACATTCGCAATGAGCATAACAGGAAATGCTGCAGCCAGATCATGTTTAACTAACTCGGATTAATCATAAACTTTGTGTACATCCACTGAAGTATATCTATTATACAGCTATCACAATCAACTGAAAATCATTTTAGCTCACAACAAATCAATTTCTCCACAGGCAAATACACTAACATACAGAACGCATTGTTTGTTATGATGGCACGACAGCAAAACAATACAAAGCATGATCAATAACTGGTAGACATCCAAGAGAATTCAATTATAACGTACCAAAATGGAACATGTAACAAACCTCAAATATGAGTTTCTATATAGAAATGTAAAACATACAGAATCTAAAGACAACTATAGTGGAGCTGTTATTATCAAGCAACATATTATACTTCCAAATATTACTACAAGTACACTACATATAGACATCACTCAGGGTACAAAAATCCATGCCCACCCATTAAAATTTGGTGAACAATCTAACAAGTGCTTGTTTCAGTGTCTTACTTTCAACAGGAGAGATAACTCTGAGCGATACAACTGAGTAAGTGAATAGAAGTTCAGGGCCATACTCCAACCAAACTTATCAACCCCAAAAGCCATATATATTGCAAAACATCAAATTCTAGAAAAGAGAACACAATATCAGTTCCATATAAATGAATCATATTTTCTCACCTTTAACATTATTAAGAACTCCTTTAAATTGATCCTCTCAAACAGTATCAGCATTGAATCATCATTGCTCAACTTCATTAATACAATGTGTAATACATCGATTATTTAAAGAAAGCATTTTCTTCATTTTATTTTCCAAAGACATTTCAAATTCATGCTTTGGTCTTGCCAACATCGGGTTCAGTGGGAACATAACTCCACATTCCTTTACACGAGCGTACCTTGGTTTAATTCTGGCTTCCAAACTGTAGCCAAAATATTGAGGGAATTTAATCAAGTCATCTCTTGAATAATCCATGGTCAAAAAGAACTCCCATTTTGGTATAATATTTTTTGCTAAGCCAAACGTATATAAACCTCCAAATCTTGAGATCATGCTGCCCACTTCTTCAATAGTGAATCCTTTCTCCAAAAAGAAATTTGTCACTGGAATTAAATTGGTGTCTATACTAAGACCAAAATTCTGTGGATATCTATTGAGAAGACGAGCAACATCAACCCCCAAAGAACGAAAGTAATCAGCTGTTGGCCTTAGCTTGTACTCCACACTGTAACCTATAATGCTTGACCACCGTGTAAGAATCTTACCAACATTATTAGGTGGAATGCCCATTTCATAGAGAAAATCCACATTTTCCTTTAACTTCTGCATACTATAAGTAAGAAGTGCAGGATGATAGTAAATCACTTTTGCCCATTTTTCCTTGCCCACACCTAGATTCTCCAAAAAAGACATCGTGGCTTTGAAATTTTCCGCTAAATTCAGTCCACACAAACTCGGCCTTCTGTAGAGAATGGTGGAAATGTGAGTCTTTGGCACCCCGAGATCAAGAAGCAACTGAACAAATGGCTTAATTTTATGCTCCAAACTGTAGTTGACAAAGCAAGGACTTCTTTTTCTAATCCTATTGAGCTGGTCAAGACCCAAGCCAATTTCAATGAAGTAATCACAAAGTGGGGCCAACTCCGCGTCAAGGTCTGACACACTCAACTGAGGCTCATCGTTCAGCTTCTTAGAGTAAATTCTTAGCTTGGTTGGAGAGCATGGAAAGTTTTCCATCACATTTTCACTTCCAGCCTCTTTAAAGGTTGCAGACACCGTTCTTGTGCTGAACAACCCATCTCTGTTGGAGTCATCTTTTAAAAGAACATAGTTGTTAACAATGGAAAAACATAAGACATATAATCCATTTTAGTGTTTTAAATCTGTAATGAGAATACAACACTGTATGGTGAGCAATGTTAACTAAGTGAAAAGCTTACCATAAATATTTATGCAGTAGGTGCGTTTCTCTGAAGTAGAAATCCCTATCCTGTAAAATTAAACAAAGTTCTTAAGTACTAAATTCAGAGCTATATCCATTACTAGTCCGGAAGGGATTTTGGCCACGAATATCACATTCCTTGTAGCTGCATTTGTGTAGGATATTCAATTACCTTTGAAATTCCACTTCGTTTTAGCTTAGTTATGAAGTTTTAAAATGACACGATAGAATCTTAAAATTTCTCAAACTATCATTTTTTATGTCATAAAAATGAAATTATCACATCCTCACATGGATTATTTGTCCACATTAATGAGTAATCAAGGTATTTAAAACCCTTATTTGAGTACTAACATCCCTAGAGTGCACGTGAAGCACCATGATTTCAAATGAATATATACAATAATCATAAATTCTATGAAATCTAGATTGTTTTGTTCAAGTCACGAAGCATTTGCCATTCACAACAGGCAAATCAAATAAATATACGCAAATTAATGATAATGAACCCTTGTATCAACAACATAGAATATCAAAATCGCCAGTATATGCTCCCAAAATATATATATGGAAATTTGATAAAGAGAGGAAGTACCTGTGGAGGGAGTGAAGCCTTTTAGAGAGATGGGAACAAATTGAAGAAAAGGCTTTCATGTTCAATTGCATTAGGGCACAGAGCCCGTTGGGAAGGAAGAGCGGTAGAAGAAAGCCGCGAGTATTCAGAATTTTCTTTTATTTTACCTTTATTTTCCGTAGAATTTTTTTTTTGTTTGTTGGTAAACTGTGGAATTTATTTTACCTTCTTTTTTCCAACTCTAATAATCCACAACGCTTTAAGCAATAATATCCCAATTATGAAACAATTCTTACCGTTCTCTCTTTTTTTTTTTTCTTTTTTCACTGTGAGTCCACTGCAAACTGACTTTAACAAATCAATAAATTTTGAGAAAAAATAAATAAAGAATCTAAGAGATTTTCATTTTCATAAAACCATTTTCTGTTTTTGTTTTATTGCACAAAATGTCTACGTCATGTCAGTTATCAAACTTCTGTCAGAATTGTCAAAAATTAAATTTGATTGTCTTTTTTATCAAATTAAGATATCAACCGCTCAAGTAAACCTTTTTTGGTGCTCTTTACCATTTAAATTAGGTTTTAAAAAGTATTTTATTTTTAATATAACGTTAGTCCTAAATTTGTCATTCATATTCACTAATAACAAAATAATCATTCAATTATATAGATGATTTTAATTATTGACTTCCATCTAAATATTTAAAACACCATTAAAAAAAAATATCGAGGACCATCCAATTATCATTTAATTAATTAAAAAAAACTTAAAAAATCAAAAAACAAGACCCCACATATTTCTTCTTCATCACCTATTCCCCTTTCCCCTTCTACATCCCACGATTCTCCATCCCAACTCCTCTTCATCTCCCTCCAATGTTTATTCTCAACCTACAAATGATACTACCCATAATTAATTACTAAGAACTACAAAACATATAAATACCATCTGCATAATCAATATGTCTTAATCAGCCTGCATGAATTGAAGTTAATGCTCTAAGAAAGGGTTTCCAAAGAAACTGTGCATATATTTTATGAAGAGAACTTTCATGGCAATAATTACAGCTTATTAACGGTGCCGTGAGGTGCTTTCAACATTTTCAAGCCAAACATTTGGCATCTTAGCTTATGTAATATGTTTAAAATATAAAGGTCCATTGCTTGATTTTTTATGCATCTTCTTCAATAAATAAGTCGTACTCCACAGATACCTAAAATATTTAGATTGGTAAACCATATCCTTTGTTTCTCTAAGATTAGATTGATCCATGCAATCTTATTGGGTCTTAGCCATAAATCTTTAAATTTATAGATTCATTCATAGTTTGGGTTGGAAGAATGTAATAGCAAAATTAATTATGTAGCTCTTTCTCTCACATCCTAAAATTTTCGTGGACGCCGAGCATCTCAAAGACCTAAGCAATTTACGGCAACGACTAAGTTATCACCACACTTTATAGCATTCAAGACGATATAATCTGGTGGCTTAATTCTCAGGGTTACTCTCATGTCGACATTCTCTCTAATTTCTTCTCGGTTGGACTCTTCACCTTGCAAAGAAATTAAACATACAACACATCTGTTTCTACTCTTCTGATGCATTTTTTACTGCTGTTAATGAATACTGCTAGAGAAATATAGTTAGGACACCGGCGTTTCTCGAGGTTCATTTGCCATCCATTTTTCGGTAGTATAGAGAATCGGATCCGGATTGGAGAATTGTTGGAGTGAGGAGATGAATATGGGTTTTAGAAATTAGATGGAGAAGGGGATGGGTGAGGAAAAAGAAATGAGGAGACTCTTGATATTTGTTTTTAAGTTTTTGTTTTTTAATTAATTAAATAATAATTAGGTGGAGTCATTAATATTTTTTAACAAAGTTTAAAATATTTAGATGGAAATTGTCAATTGAATTCATCTGAATAGATAGACGAAGATTACTTTGTTATATAGCAAATGAATCAAATATGTTTTTAATCCTTTAAGTTAAGATACAATATTGTGATGGGTATCACTTTATTATGGTAATTGAACGGCTCATTTAGCGTTATGAACTATTGATTTAATAAAATCATTCAAATCAATCACTCATAATTATTACGTAATAGTTTCGTTACGAGAACTAAGAATTTTTCTATTGTGATATATGAACTTTATGAAATTACATTTTTTTTTTAAATTTTACAATTTTATTCACATTTCACTTAATTCAACTTACATAAAAAGAGATATCATATTATTTTATATTTAAAATTATTATAAACTTTATAAAAAAATTATATATTCTAACAATATC
>JAYMTC010000915.1:0-10279 GCA_036897605.1 Melianthus villosus
TAATAACATACGTAATTGTTACGAATAAATAATGTGATTTCTCAATTGACTAAAAATAATCATTTTAATAATTTCATCGGTTGTTAATAATTAATAAGCTTTTCTTATATTTTGTAACTATTACAAGATTTTTATTTCATTTTTTAACAATACATATTAGTAATTGTTACAAAATGTAATGACTTATGAATTAACAAAATAACAAACTGAATATTTTTTCACAAACAAAAATTTACTGTGATATGTATAAACTAAAATAGAGAAATACATTTCAGTTCAAAATAAGTTCGTTGATGATCACTCATGAAATTGATATTTTATTATAATTTTTTTCTAGTAGTTTTTAGGTTGAGTAATTTGAATTAGGATGCTATGATTATGGATAAAATGAATTTGATTTTTAAAAGATTTTATTACAATTTCATTTTAAAATATCAGTTTAAGTATAATTTTTTTATAATGTGAGATAATGATGTATTTTGATTATTTATTTAATTTTTGTTTGTTAGAATTATATTATTGTATAATAGTAAAAAAAATTAAATGATACATTTACTTTATTTAAGAAGGCTCATGCGTTCAATTAGAAGTTACCATACAATTATTTTATTTAAAAGATTAAAAGTATTAGTGGTTTAAATTTCACAAAATAAATATAATGGTTATAATTTACCTCAACGTGATATAACACCGCAAAACTTCAACACCGGAGAAAAATTCTATTGTATGTAATATTTTATCTATCCCCTTTATAAAATTACAAAATAATAATATGGTTCTACATGTATAAAATTAGAAAGTCGTTTAAAAAGTGGTATACATAATGTAAACATAGTGATTTTAAAAATCATTGTAAATAAAATATATTGATGAATTATATTGGCTGAATGATTGGTGTTGGTATCGTAAACTGTGAAAAAATCAGTGAAGGACCATAGGCACAAGAGGTAACAATTGGGGACACGATACGATAACACGAATACAATCACGACATATTTAAAATATGTATGAATTTTGATTAAACGATTTTCATGTCTAAACGAGTATAACTCATTTAAGATGTATTTATAAACGGGTATAACTCTCATTTAAATATTAGTATATACTTTTATTTAGTGAGCATGTTTAAAAATGTTGTACATGATCGGCTTAAACTCATTTAGGACATATAAACATGTTAAGATCTGTTTAGACTCATTTAGAACATGTTTAAACTCAATTAAGACTCATATTCATGTATATTTTGAATACACGGCACAACACATTTTATAAACGTGTTTAAACATGTGTTTCGTGTACACGTTTAATAAACATGTCATGTACGTATTTTGAATTTATAACACGTTTAGTAAACATGTCGTGTATGAGTTTTGTGAATTTTAACATAAAATTAAACACGAGATCTTAACACGTTTTGTCACCCTCCGAGGTATACAAAGAATATACAAACTGAATAACCTAAGGGACCATCATGCAAGTCAAATATTTAATTCAAGGATCTTTTTTTGAATAATCAATAACTGTGGACTAAAGGAATGGGTCCATCATATCGTAGCTTAAGCCGGTCCAAATAAGCCCATACTCAGTTAACGGCACACTAACGGCACCGCATCCGCGACGTTACAACGTCTAGATTTTTCAAAACAATCACTACTTACGCTCTTCCCTCATTTTCAAATTCCTCTTTCTTTCCATCTCTGGTTTTCTCTTGGCCCGTTGCTGAACCCTAAAAGGGAAAGTCTCCAACCAACGCTCAATAGACTCCCAAAAAGCTCACTTCTCCCATTCCAATGCCGGATATCATCGGATCAGTTCGCAGATCTTTTGTTTTTCGGTCCAGTTCTGGAGAAGATGGAGGAGGATTTGGAGGCCTCGTTGATAAGATCGGGTGTAGTATTCGTAAATCACGAATTGGCATTTTTCCTAAGCCGTCTGCCCCTGCGCTGCATCCTATTTTGAAGGACAGTGGACCTCAGATCCGGTGGAGGAAGGGCGAGTTGATTGGTTGTGGTGCGTTCGGGCAAGTCTATATGGGGATGAATCTGGACTCTGGAGAGCTAATTGCTGTGAAACAGGTTAGTGTTTTTTGGTGTTTGGTTATGGTGTTGGTTATGGAGTTATTGATGGAGTGTTGGTTGTTTCGTTTGGATAGGTTTCGATTGCTTCTGGTAGTTGCTCAAGGGAGAAAACACAGGTAAGGATTTTATATGTACAATTCTGAATTACGGGAACTGGTCAATATAAATTTTGTTTTCTTTATTTAATTTAACACAATTTTTGTTTTTCCCAAATGACTCAAGGCTCACATTCGAGAGCTGGAGGAAGAAGTGAAACTTCTGAAGAATCTTTCACATCCCAACATTGTTGTGAGTATGGTGTTTAGCTTTCCAGTGGTAACGATTAAATTTCCATGTTGAGTTTTGTGTTTCAAATGATTTGGTAGAGGTACTTGGGAACTGCTAGAGAGGATGACGTACTGAACATAATGTTGGAGTTTGTTCCTGGAGGATCTATTTCATCACTTCTGGGAAAATTCGGATCATTTCCGGAGTCTGTAAGTTATTTTAGTATTGCATTATATATGTGTAAGTGTTCAAATGCTAATGGGTTTAAAATTTGTGCGGTAAACAGGTTATAAGAATGTATACAAAACAGCTACTACAGGGCCTAGAATATCTTCACAAGAATGGAATTATGCACAGAGACATTAAGGTACCAGTTGTATCCTAAATTTCATCTTCCGGGTAAAAAAAAACTTCTTCATTTCTCTAACTAACAGAATTATGCAATTGATTACTTTAGGGGGCAAACATTCTTGTTGATAATAAAGGATGCATTAAACTTGCTGATTTTGGTGCATCCAAGAAAGTCGTTGAGCTGGTATGTCATTTGATTTTCTTTTCTTCTTTCAAATTGCCTCTATGAATAAGACACTGAAGATTATCTTTCTGTAGGCTACTGTAAATGGTGCTAAGTCGATGAAGGGTACTGCATATTGGATGGCTCCTGAAGTTATTCTGCAGACAGGGCATAGCTTGTGAGATAAATCATTATATTATACTTTATATTTTAATGCAGAACTTTGATAAATCCAAACAACTGTTTTACTGACATATCACATTATGGATCGTCTTTGTTCTTCTAAAAGAATCATTTGATAACATGCTTGTTAGGGTTGAGCGTGACTCGTGAAAACTTAGAGGGTGAAGCCAAAATCAAATATCTATTTCAAAAACAAATCTAAATACGCAGTTGTCCCGCTGATACAGTGCAAGCGCGATTGCATTTGAATAAATTGACTGTTTTTTTTTTTTGCGTTTTAAAAATCCATTTCACTAAAAAATACCCTATATGAGAGCAAAAATTACTACCTTTTTGTGGATTTTCGAACAATTTGAGTTGTCTCATGCTTCGACATAAACTTTTAGACAGTCTTCAACATGAATTGTTATTCTCACGTGTTATTTGTTATGGTTGATTGACTTCTAAGTTATACATACAATATTTTTCCTTTTTAAAATTGAATATAATACTTACATATATTATTTTGTTGTTTTCATATAGGAGGTATTATGTCTGGTATTTGTTAGAATTATGTATCACTGTATTGACTTATTTATATGGGGTACTGGCATACCCCTATTGGTGCTTAATTTTATCACCTCTATTGCTTGAATGTGTAGCCTTTTGTTTTATTGTCCTTTATGAAGATTTGGACACCTTGAAATTGGCTGTTATTGATAAACGCTCATGCAAGCAAGCTTTTACTAAGAGCTATCTCATTTGAATGTGTAGGATATGCAAAAAATTTAAAAAACATGAAAGACTGCATTTTTGGGGGTAGGGGCAGAAAAATAGCCCTTGCTCAGCAGCATGCTCAAATCAATTAATTATGTCTTATTTTGTAATATCCGCTTATTTATTCATGCTTAGTATGAGTATGCTCTGGTATCATTGTCACGACTCAGAGCCCTCATGTTTAGATATTGGGCTTTTACTTGCTCACTGATCCTAAAATACTAGTCTTTTTAGAATTTTCAAAAGAAAAATTAGTATTCAGATATCTCTGGTACTTACCAATGTGAGACTTCTTAACACATTACTCATTATGCTTGGTCTGACATGTGAATTTGAGACTAAATTGTAGGTAGTCTCTTGTATGTTTTTTACATTTTAATTGTACATTCGTTATTACTTATTTCTATTAAAAAACTTACTTCTAAAATGTACTTTTTCTTCTAAGAAGTTGGTTAGGCTATTATATTTTGGCTCCTTCTAGTTTGATTCATTTTAGGACCCCGAACAATTGTATCTATTCATCGATTGTCCATACTGCATGCATCTTTCCATTTACAACTTTTTAGGCTATTATGAACTTTTTAATCTTATTAGCTTTGAAATATAATGCTCAGTTCTGCTGACATATGGAGTGTTGGGTGTACTGTGATTGAGATGGCTACTGGAGAGCCTCCATGGAGCCAATACCTGGAGGTATGCACTTCCTTTTGGTCATTAAATGTCTTCTTCAGTTGAATTCATTTTTTATTTTAACGTAGATTGCTGAAGTTGGTATTGTTTCTTTCCATTTTCTTTGCTTTAGTTTATTCACAAGCCTAAATTTAGAATTTGAAATGAGTTTATCAAACGAGCCAAATCTAATCCGAGCCCTAAAGAGCCAAGCAATCGGCTTGTTAAATGTTCGGCCCATTTACATCCTTACTCACGAGGATGATGGCGAAGTTACAGTGTCTAAAATTAGAGCATTTTTGGATGGAAAGGTAATGATCGTTAACATATTTTAGTTTTTTTTTATTGTAGAACTTTTTAACCTTTTCTTCGTATAATATGTAGGGCTAATTGCAAAACGTGTCCTTAAATATATAGCAAATTGAAAATTATATCCCTAAATTTATGAAATGCGCATTATGCACTTGAACTTATCAAAAGTTGTAAATAGTATCCTTCCGTCTCAGGTAAGTTAACTTAAAGTTAAACGATGTTGTATAAGGATGGATAAATCTGGAAAATAAAAATTAACTTAATTTAATCATTTTGCTTGTATTTAATCCTCAATTAAATTACTTTGCTTGCATTTAATCCTCAATTAATAACATTCAAAGTTCAATTTAAGCCTCCCTCAATCACCTCCATTAATCTCTCTCCTCCCTCCATTAATCTCTCTCAATTTAACTACTACTATGCCAGTCAACGCTTCTTTGTTTTCCATGGCAACTGCAATTCTGCAATTCTTAAAAACTTCGACCTTTCAAAGATGGCCGGTGCAATCCAATCCAATGGACCGCGCCTCTCTTCTCTATATAACCACGCTTTGAACCTAAGTCTGAGAACATATCATCAACAAAAAATCCAAAAAATATTATATTTGCTTCATTTCTTCATCTTCTTCGAATAAGGAAATCGGAGTTCGAAATTGTAGATCTATACGATTATAGTAGTAAGTCTTGTTTATAATTTCACTGTGAATTTCTGTTACAATCTTCAACTTTTGGGGATTGAGCCGGCGATGCCGTTCGCGATGGTGGTCGCCGGAGACTTGGACGTTGGTTGACTTTTCTTAAAATGGATACTTATGGGTTTGCTTATTTTTCTTCTCTCTGATGGCGCCATTGGAGCTGACAAGATTTTGAAACTTTAGAGAGAAAACTTAAATCATAATCAAGAAGACACGTTTGGTTAATGATTGTTAATAAGGTTTATTGAAATTCAGAGGATGGTTAAAGAGCCTTAACTAGATTTTGAAATTGGAATAACATAGATGACAATGGATATGAAAATTTGATAATTTTGTGTTTATTGATAATTTTAACTCGGTAAGACACACTCACTGAATTGCTAACTTGGAGTTGGTTATACTAACCCCACCCATTATCATAAAAGGGTATTAATGACATGGAAGGATACCATGTACTACGTCGTTTAATAAGGTTTTGTGTTTGTTTTTTACTTTTCAAATATACCCCTCTTATACGACGTCGTTTAACTTTAAGTTGACTTAACGGGATAATTTAGACGGAATGATACTATTTGCAAGTTTTGATAAGTTCAGGGGCATAAATGTTTATTTTATAAGTTGAAGGATATAATTTGCTATATGTTTAGGAACACGATTTGCAATTAGCCCTATATAATATTATTCTAATATGAGTTACATCAGGCTCGAAAGCTACATTCACCCTTATATGAGGAGTTTTACAATAACGAATACAACTGGATATAATTTGCTATATGTTTAGGTACGACTCTAATTTTTTTATTAAAACAATTACTATCTACTCTCTTCAATCATTTTCAAATTCATCTCTCTCTACCTCTGGCTTTCACTTGGCATGTTTGCTGAACCCTAAAGAGGGAAGTATCCAACCCACACTCAAACCCTAAACCTTATATTGCTTGTAAAACTGCATAACTTTAATTAGTGTATGTGTTGTGCCTATGGTTTTTTATTTTATTTTATTTTATTTTTGTGAATTGAGAGATGATGAGAACTTTTATTTTATCAATTCTCCTAACATATTATCTTTACTTTCTTCAGGGCCTCATTTCTTCGTATGCCATTTAATTTTATTTCATTGTTTTCGTACAGATTGCTCGTTAGTGCTTCCAATCACATAGAAATAGTCATCAAGGTAACTTATCCTCATTTTTGTTTTATTATTGTTTTGCTATGTTGTTATCGGAAAAGAACTCTTCAAATAGTTACAGCTCTCTCCTTATTTTTGATTCAGAACTTTTTTACTCATTGTTGATTTATTTTAACGCGTGTTATACCTTTTGATTTTACCTTTCTCGACCGGATATTTTGTCTAGTAATTAATTGTGCGCATGGTATCTGTAGCCTACTTTTGGTGCATATACATGTTGACTATGACATCCTTTTGTAATGATATAGTTTTTGCAAATTATATTTAACATATTGATTTTCGTATATAAAAGAACAACTGATTGCTATGAAAGCAATACTTATGGTGTACTCATTGAGCGAGTCTACTTTGTTTACTTATTACCTACTTTGTTTATTATATAAGTTGAATTCGAGTTTGATTTATACCACATTTTATCACATGGGTTAAGATTTCATTGAAACTCCAAAATTAGATTTTCATACAAGTATATATCAACAGGTATATATCAACAGTTCAGCTTTATGGAAGAACCTCATTTTTTGTTTAATATTTATTCAATATAAATTTTTTATCATTGTTATAACAGAGTTTAGTTTGAAGTGTTAGTATGTATTTGAATAAGCATCTCCCTCATATCTAAGCGCATCTTTTTACTTCTTATTTAAAGTTCATCTTCAATTGTTGATTTGCTTTATGCATCTCTCCAGTCTTGGTTAAAAAAAACAAAGATAAGTATTGGAAATTGAAGTTGTCAGCGTTTATACATGTACTTTTGATTTCCCTGAAATGGATATCTAGGTTTCTATTAGTTTCTTTCTTATGGTTTTAATAAGCTAAAGACTCCTATATAAAATGATCTGTAGGGATGGCTATTGTATCGCATGAATTGAACTGTACACGTGGTTTTAAATTACCAATTACGATTTGAGAAACCATTTATGACAACGAAAGAAAATTTGGAAAGATAAAAAGTTTCACATTCAATTCGCTGAATACAGAGCAAAGCAACTATATCAAATAGGTAAAAAATGCTTGATACAAATGTGACTGTATCAGCCTAATTTGGGAAAAAATAAGTTGCTGTCAGGTGGAACTTCCCTCAACCATTCAAGATCAATGCTTTTGTGTTTGCTTACCACTCGGTTAAGGAAATCTTGTAGAACACTTTGAAATCAATATCAACCTTTACCAAGCAAGCAAATCGACAAACTTTTGATTATGCGAGTTATCAAGTTCTATAAAATTTATACAGGTACCTGAATTCTTCGTGCAAGCATGTAAAATTAGAAAGACTACATATAGATTATTTAAATCCATAGGCTCACATTCTCTTCTGTTCAAACAATTTATCATATCGGTTATATGAACTATGACATTTCTTTTGTGAGTGCAATGTCTTCATTTGAACAAAATAATTCAAAATCTCGAGTTCTGAATCAGGTCCTGAGAATGAAAGGCGGTCAACAGCTTCTTGGAGCCATAGACTCGTTATACTTTCGTGGCCGTGCAAACTATGAAGCTTACTCTCGTCTTGTACAAGAATGTGTTCGAGCCGGTGATGTTGATCAAGCTAATAGATTGCAGTCTCACATGGCCCTTCACTTGTCTCAAAACGATTACACTTCATTGCATAATAGACTTCTCCATATTTATTCGAAAATTGGGATGCTCCCGAATGTACGGATATTGTTCGATCAAATGCCTAGAAGGGATGTTTTCTGGTGGAATACTATGCTTTCAGTGTATGCCAAGTCAGGGTCTGTTCAAGATATGAGGAAGACTTTCAATCAGATGTCATTCAGGGATTCAGTCAGTTATAATACGGTGATTGCAGGTTTTGCTGCAAATGGGTGTTCAGGTGAGGCCTTGGAGATTTTTGTTAGAATGCAGGAAGAAGGGTTTGAGCCGTCAGAATATGCCTATGTAGGTGCCTTACATGCTTGTTCGCAATTACTTGGTTTGAAGTGCGGGAAACAAATTCATGGGAAGATCGTTTCAGGTGATTTGGGGAGGAATATCTTTGTTTTGAATGCTTTGGCTGATATGTATTCCAAGTGTGGTGAAATTGATGTGGCTAGGTGTTTGTTTGATCGAATGGAACATAAAAACGTGGTCTCATGGAATTTGATGATATCTGGATATTTAAAGAATGCACAGCCTGAGAAATGCATTGACTTGTTTCATGAACTGCAATTGTTAGACTTGAAGCCTGACAATGTAACAGTCTCAAAGGTTCTCAGTGCCTACTTACACATTGGATGTATTGATGAAGCTACTAAGGTGTTTAATGAATTTAAGGAGAAGGATAAGTTTTGTTGGACAACAATGATTGTGGGTTTGTCACATAGTGGTAAGGAGGAGGATTCTCTTATATTGTTCAATCAAATGTTATTAGAAAGTGTCCAACCTGATGGTTTCACCATCTCAAGCATAGTTAGTTCTTGCGGAAAACTAGCTTCTTTGTGCCATGGCCGGGTTGCTCATGGAAGAGCAGTTCTAATGGGAGTTGATGGAGATTTGCTTGTATCTAGTGCCCTTGTTGACATGTACTGCAAATGTGGAGTTACCACATCTGCCTGGCTTGTTTTCACAACGATGTCAACAAGGAATATTGTTACATGGAACTCCATGATTGGGGGATTGGCCCAAAATGGGCAGGATTTAGAGGCCTTGGACCTCTATGAGAAAATGCTGCAAGAGAACTTGAAACCAGATGCCGTCACGTTTGTAGGTGTTCTATCTGCTTGTGTTCATGTTGGTTTGATTGAGCAAGGAAACAAGTATTTTGATTCGATGAGAAACTTCCATGGGTTGACACCCTCCTTGGATCACTATGTATGTATGGTCAATCTCCTAGGTCGTTCGGGCTGTATAGATAAGGCATTCGATCTTATAAGTGATATGCCCAATGAACCAAACGCTCGAATCTGGTCCACTCTTTTATCTGTTTGTGCTATGAAGGGAGAAATCAAGTACGGGGAAATGGCTGCAATTTGCCTATTTAAATTGGATGCAAATGATGCTGTACCTTACATCATGCTTTCTAACATGTATGCGGCTTGTGGTAGATGGAATGATGTGGCATCCATGAGATCTCTTATGAAAATAAATAATGTTAGAAAGTTAGTTGCTTATAGTTGGATTGAGATTGATAACATTGTGCACAAGTTCGTTTCAGAAGATCGAACTCACCCAGAAACTAATAAAATTTATGAAGAGCTGAGCAGTTTGATGGTGAAATTGCAGGAATCTGGTTTTACCCCTGACCTGAGCTGGGTTTTACATGATTTAAGGGAAGTGGAAAAGATTGATTCCATCTATTACCATAGTGAGAAACTTGCTCTTGCATTTGGTTTGATGAGAAAACCTTATGGAAAGAGGCCAATAAGGATTATGAAGAACATACGTGTTTGCGGGGACTGCCATGTATTTATGAAGTTTGTATCTAAAACTATTGAACGATCTATTGTGTTGAGAGATTCAACTAGATTCCATCATTTTATTGGAGGAACGTGCTCCTGCAAGGACTATTGGTGAAGTATGATATTTTACATAATTAATCTGTTATTCTGGACTCACTACAGGAAAATGGTCCATTTGAAACGGTCATTTTTGAGACGGTAGGAAAATCATAT
>JAYMTC010000916.1:0-10278 GCA_036897605.1 Melianthus villosus
TCATCCCAATGTAGTCCGAAGTGTTAAAGTCTAAGTTCTATTTAACATCAAGGCAGAAACGCAACCCCGACATAGTACGAAGTGTTAAAGACTGAGTTTTCTTTAACATCGAGACAAAAATGTCACATCGAATGTAGTCCAAAAAGTCAAAGATTGAGTTCTTTTTAACTCCAAGGCATAAATACTACCTTGAGCGTAGTCCGAAGAGTTATAGACTGAGTTCTATTTACCCTAAAGAAAAGAGTTAAAAGATGTTCCTTAAAAGTAAAGACTGTGTTCTCTTTACTTGAAAGTAATCAGTTTTAGATTAAAGACCGAGCTCTTCATATCTAAACATGAAGTTTTGAAATTAAAGACTCTGTTATCTTTGTTTCATAAAAAAGAGGGAAGTTTTAGAATTGAAGACGCTATTCTCTTTGCTTCATAAAAAAAGGGAAGTTTTGAAATTGAAAACATTGTTCTCTTTGTTTCATAAAAAAGAAAGGAAATTTTGAAATTAAAGACTATGTTATCTTTGTTTCATAGAAAATGCGGAAATTTTGAAATTAAAGACTCTGTTCTCTTTGTTTCAAAAAAAGAAAGGAAATTTTGAAATTAAAGATTTTGTTCTCTTTGTTTCATAAAAAATAAAGGAAATTTTTAAAATTAAAGACTTTGTTCTCTTTGTTTCATAAAAGAGAAATGAAATTTTGATATTAAAAACGTTGTTCTCTTTGTTTCATAAAAAGGAAGAAAAATATAGACGTTGTTCTCTTTGTTTCATAAAACAGAGAGGAAATTTTGAAATTAAAGACGTTGTTCTCTTTATTTCATAAAAAAGAAAGAGAAATTTTGGATTAAAGACGTTCTCTTTGTTTTATAAAAAAGAAAGAAATTTTTTGAAATTATAGACGTTGTTTTCTTTGTTTCATAAGAAAGAAGGAAAATTTGAAATTAAAGACGTTGTTCTCTTTGTTTCATGAAAAAGAAAGAAAATTTTTGAAATTAAAGACCTCTTTTTTTCATAAAAAATAAATGAGATTTTGAAATTAAAGATGTTGCTCTCTTTGTTTCATAAATTTTTTTTTTTTTTGAAATCAAAGACTCTATTCGCTTTGTTTCATAAAAAAAGGAATGAAGTTTTGAAATTAACGACTATGTTCTCTTTCTATCATATAAAAAAAAGAATCTTAGACATGCCTCATCCCTTAAATTTTGAACTTTTAGAATCTCATGGAGATAGAATGAGTAAGGCTTACGTAGAAGCGACGTATGCTTCAAGAGACAAGGACGCAGTCTGAATCTCTTTGGATCACCCCGAGGTGGAGGATGCTTTCCTACCTTCTCTTAGTATGTCAAACTAAGCTCATGTAGAATCAACATGAACCTTGAGAGCTAGAGTCATAGATTGATTCTTGTCGAAACTTGCATCCCGAGAAAAGGGTCACAAGTAATAAGAAAAGGATTGTATTTCATTGCTTGAATATAATATCATCTTGATAATGCAGGGTAATAGAAGAAAATCAAGGACCGGATAAGCAAGGGAGAAGAACAATATCCTTTGTTGCATGATTTGCATAACATCCTTATATTTTTTGTCCCAATCATAAAAACTACGATTGGTCTAATCTCTGTTAGAGTACGTAGAAAGCTTTTGATGAAGCTCGATCATTCTGTGATTTTATTGGTATTTACGTATTTTTTGGGTGACGTAAGGGTCAACACACTGAATCAGTTGTCTTTGGGACTTTAACTAACACTTACGTTGTGTAGATGTAGTCAAAGAGGAGAAACTTTAGACACCTGATTCTGTGTCGCCTGACATGTACCGTCACTTTTTCTCGATGATGAATCCCAATGCCAATTGCTAGTATTGGAGGAAGTTTTTAACAGTAACAATATTGGATGGATCAATTTTGAGAAAAAGAAAATTAATTTTAAACGGTTTGTCCCGAACCCTAGATGGCACCATCTAGGACTAGACGACACTGTTTTGGGGAAAGATAGTGTATACTGCATCATACACCGTATATGGCGCCGTGTACAGAAGGTAAACGGCGCGGTCTAGGGCAAGACAACGCCGTCCACAATATTGAATGCTGAAATTTTTTTTTGACCTTTGGATCATCTTTTGATCCAAGGGGTGAGAGGAGAGGCCGAATTCTATAAATACAGCCCCTTCTCAGCTAATAAGAGGTTGGACTTTAGAGAGATTAAGTTTTAAAAAGAGTGTTTAGGGTTTGATTAATGTTAGATTAATTTTCAATCCAAGATTGAAGGTAAAATCTCTTTGACTCTAGAATATCAAAGTATGATTGAGGGAACTTGGTAGCTAAATCTACCAAAATTTCATTTATTGCTATTTAATTTTGTTCATCTTTTCGTTATTCCCTTCGATTTGTGATTACATCCATCCAATATGTCCATTTTGCTTGCTAGGATATTATAATGAGTCCACAATGGATGATGGAAATGTGTCACATATATTGTTTATCTATGGATGAAATGACATTCCTTCACAACAAATGAAGATGAATGTCATTTGAATCAAGCTTGACTGTTTTCAAAGCTTGGTTTTAGCTCATTCACCCTGTATTTTTCATAAATTCATCATAGCTCCAAAAATTATGAAATTTGTACAATACTTAGTCTTCACCTATGGAAAACTCCTGTAAAAATTCGAGAGAAAATACCTTCGTTTGATGGTTCAATTCCCCAAACAAAGAACAATTACCTTGTCCGAAATTCGCGAACAGTTTTTGTTCCTACTTTCAATAATCATATCAATTCACTGGGTTTTCACCTTCTAAGCATATAAAAGTGTTATCTTCTAAACATATAAAATTCGTGGAAAACCAATTTATCCTCAGCCCGTTGTGAATTTTCTATGGAAACAGCTCAAAATTGCCTAAAACATAGATGTTTTCTTACAGGTTGGTTTTGAGCCTCAAAATGATGGATTCAGGGATTTTTCCATCAGAGGTGGTTTCATCTATTGAGATCAAGCAAGTTTTCTATATATATATATATTTTTTTGTATTTTGTGAGTTGGTTTGGTATGTATTGCAAGTAAGTTATTGAAAGAGATTTTTGGATTCCGAAAATTGGACAGTTTGGAACATACTGGTTTAAAACCTTTTGTACGAAAGAACCATTCCCTAAAAATAGACTGACTTTAGAAGCTTTGAGATTTGGAATAATGTCAAAAGGTGTTCTATGAATTTAGTTATTATTTTTAACAATCAGATGTTCCAAATTGGCTTCTTTTTCTTGCATGATTTATTCAAAAATGATAACCTCATTTTTCCCCTTAATTCAGTCAAGAGAAGTTGTAGAGGAGTATTTCGTCTATCATCTGTAAAAATATCAGAACCTAAGGACCTTATTTCATATATCATTTTGACGCTACAAATTTCCTCTGCTATGCTCGAATTTTACTTAGTGTTTGTATCCATTCGTTGTTAGTTTCAAAGAACGTGCCAATTGCATTTTTGAGTTGTTTTGAGTTTCTAACATGTTTGTTGAGTGTACAAGGGATGCTATAGTGTGGGGGAACCACTATGAGAGAACCAGGTCGGGAAGACCTAGAATTCGTTAGGAATTTTCTACTTATTTCAACTTGTAATTGTTGTATCTTAATAAAGATTCAATCGCTTTTCTAACTTAGAAAACCCTTATGCATGCTTGTGTGAGCCACCATATGATTAGAATGCATGAAATCCATGAAATCCTTAGCATGATTAGGTACCGAGCTTAGTACACTACGCATGTCCCTTTAGGCGCTTAAGATGACCCAAGACGATCACTTAAGCTAGGTGGATCACCTCGCATGATTAAACAACATTGGTTGGGTAATTGTGTTATCACCTTACATGCTAACCTAAAAGGAGAGTCTTGCTTGTAGCACGATTATACATTTAGATTCTTGATAAACAAATTTGTGGTCAATCGTATTTAAGAAATAAACTGAGTGGAGGCCAAAAATTTACTTGGGCGAATCGGGGTACCTAACACTTTCCATTTTTCGTACCCATTCCTTTGAACCCTAAAAAGATACAAAATCAGAATCTCTGGCCGTTTTGGACTTTCAACAAAGTCTCATTGTGGGTTTCCTTATTACCCTTTAAAAATAAATGAGGTGGCTACTCGAACATGTTCACCCCCTTAGGTTGAGTTTCTTCCGATTTTATTCGAATCCGACTAAGGAAGTTTTAGCGGTCGGGGAAAGACCGGAATAAATGACGTGTATCCAGAGCGGTTAGTAATGTGCGCCAATCAAGACATTTACGACCTCAACTGTGGCCGGTCGTATTGTTGCTGACATTACAATTCCATAAATTAGTCATATTGAATTACATGTATAACAATTCCCAAATCACGTATCAAACAAATATTCTAATTATACTAAGTTCTTCAAAACCATAGGTAAAATATTTGGGTTGACATAAATATAGTTGGCAACTCAGAAAAACTTTGAAAAATGTGCAAAATCATTTACCTCAACAGCAATCAACACAAAAAAATTTAAATTTCAGTCACTATCCTATATAAATTATAAATTATATACATATTTTTTATTAGAAATAGACCAGATAATTTCACAATTATTTAATATAATTAACAAACAATAATAAAATTAATTTCTAAAATAACTATTGTTATATATTTTGACTTATATATGTAAGACTAATAGATCTACCATTCTTGCAGTAGACACCTCAATACTATTGTTTTTAATTTCATTTTCTTCTAAGCTTATTGTGTGATATACTTGAATGTGACTCCTTGCTATTGGGTAAATGCTAATTACTTTGCAGTATAGAAGAAGTGTTCTCATAATTTAATATTAGACTAAGAACCGCTGCCTTGCTGAATTTGATTAGCATTTAATTCTTACTTTTTAATATTGATCATTCACATGTTCACTCATACCCATGATTTCTTTGTACTTCTAATGTGTTTATTGAATGTGCAAGAGAATGATTCCATGGTGTAGAAGAACCATCATGATGGAGATAAGCCGAGAAGATCTAGATCGAATTAGGGCTTATTGTTTTGTTATTTGGTTGATGATTGTTCTGTCGGCCATTGTTTTGTTTTTATTGAATAATGATTGTTCTGTTGGTTTATTGTTGTAATATTATATAATAAAGATTTAAATTTTTTCTATTATAAAAACCCATAAGCATGCTTGTGTGAGCCAGTCTAGGATTAGTAAGCATGAACCCAATAAAACTCTATGCATGTTTAGGTACTAAGCCGAAGATAGAACGCATGAACCCATAGATGCTTAAGATTGCCCAAGATGACTACCTAAGCTAGATAGATCACCCCACATGATTAAATAAAAATGGACTTGAGTGATTGCTCTATCACCTCACATGCTAAGATAAAATCAAGGGTCTTGCTTGCTGCTTAGTCATGCATTTAGAAATCTTATAAACAAATTAGTGATGAAACATATTCAAGAAGCAATCTGAGTGGAGGCCAAGTTTATACTTGGGCAGATCGGGGTGCTTAACACTTTCATCTTTCCGTATCCAGAACACCGAACCTTGTAAGATTAATTAAAATTAGAATCTCTAGCTATTTGGACTTTTGATGAAGTTTCCTGTGGGTTTTCCTTATTACTCTTTCAAAATAAATGAGATGGCGACTCGATACATATTATTACTCTTTCAACTTCATTAACTTCAAGCTAATAACTAGAGAAAACTCTATAGCAACATCAAGACTCATAGTCTCTGTCATCATATTATTAATACCTGTGAAGGCTAGAATGCACTCACAAGTACACCTCCTTAGGATTCCTCCCACTGCACATCTACCATTGATACAAGATTCATCCACATTAACCTTCAAGCCAGTACTAGGAGGGAGCCAAGATATCCATTTAGCCAGGTTTGACCTCAGAGGAGCAATATGGAGCCCAAGCACAAGCAAAATATTAATATCATCCATACTCATAGGAGATTTAAATTTCATACCTTTTTGAATAGCTAGAATCCAATTCAATATACCATTTGTAGCTCCTGAAGTGTTGAAAGTACCACCATCATAATTAAGAGAACATATTTGTTTCCATATTTCCCAAAAAGCACAGCAGCTCATCTAAATTTTAGTAATATCAAGCTGTCTAGTTGAGGAACCTTGAAACCAAGTACGCATCAATATTTGGACAGAGTCAATACCCACCAAAACCCCAAACTGTCTACACAAATAATTCCACACACCTCAGGCTAAATCACTCTCAATAAACAAGTGATGCAAAGTCTCATTTTTTTAATCTAAACAAAAAACACATTTGTAGGCAAAAGACAACCCCAACATTTTAATTTTCTCATCAGTGCCAACACCACCATGCCAAAGATTCCAAATGAAAAAACTAATTTTTGAAGGGATTGAATAGGACCAAATGGTACCACCCTAAGGGAACTGAACACCATCAAGTATATTTTCAACTTACTTGATATGATAAAAAGCTGACGCAAAAAACTTCACACTAGAACTTTTCAGCCATAACAACTCATCTTTAAATGAATTAATCAACATTCTATCAATATGCTCTTTAACATCATCTTGTGATGTTCAAAACAATACGACCGACCACAGTCGAGGTCGTAAAGGTCTTAATTGACGCACATCACTAACCACTTATTGGGTTCACGTCATTCATCCGAGTCTTCCTCTGACCGCTAAAACTTCCTTGGTCGGACCCAAATAAAAGTAGAAACTCACCCTAATGGGGTGAACATGTTCGAGTTGCTACCACATTTATTTTAAAAGAGTAAAAAAGGAAACTCACAAAAGGACTTTATTGAGTCCAAAACAGCTAGAGATTCTTATTTTAATAATCTTTTCAGGGTTAAGAGGAATGAGTACGAAAATGGGAATGTGTTACGCACCTCGATTTGCCCAAGTACAATACTTGGCTTCCACCCAGTTTGTTCCTGAAATACGGTTGACCACAAGTTTGTTCATAAGTTCTAAAATGCATGGTATTACAACAAGCAAGGCCCTTGATTTTAAATAAGCATGTGAGGTGATAAAACAACACTCATTTCCAATTTTAATTAAGCATGTGAGGTGATCTATCTAGCTTAAGTGGTCATCTTAGACCATCTTAAGCACCTACGGGTACATGCATCTTATTCTAAGTTTAGTGTCAATCATGCATAGGTTTCTTAGGGGTACATGCTTTGCTAACCCTAAGACTTGGCTCACACAAGAATACATGAGAATTATACTAATGAAAGCATTTAAACCTTTATTGATCATTAATTACAATAACTTTGACAGTAAGTAAAACTCAAAGAGAGCTAAATCTTCCCGGTCATACGTCATCATGGTGGTTCTCCCACACCATGGTATTTCTTCCCTCGCACACTCAGCAAACACATCAGAAGCACAAAATAAGTGTAAAATGAACATAAATATATAAATGACAACAATATATTTACATAAATGAATTCTAGCATAACAGAGGAAATATGAGATGTTAACATGTCCTGTTGACCGAGACTAGTAGATTCCGAGACCGAACACAGGGGGTTCTCAGATTTTTTAGAAGAATTCCGTTAGATAGTGAGTCTTTTATTTAAAACCAACCTCGGGGCCTAAAGTCTCAATCAACAGAACGACTGGCACACGTCAGTCTCAGACCAACCCAATAAAAAAGATGACATAAAAGGGAAAAACGCTGACGTGTCCTCGGACTTAACAACTCGTAGACACCTGATTCTATGCAACCTGGCAGACAACGTCACCAATTCCCAATAATGAGAATTTACGAATTTGTTTTAGTAAGAAAATGAGTAAACCTCAAATCTAGGATGAATGAAAGTCAAAATATAATTTTTCGAGTGGGAAAAATGTTTGAATTGCTATTGCAGCATATTGGATAAGGCCCTAGGTTGAGGAGCGAGAGAGACATGTTCGATTTCCAGGAGAAACCTTTTTTTTTTTGCCATAATTTTGCTTGGTCCCGAACAAGCTTTAATGGGATCGAGGAAGCCTTCTTCAGTCCCGAGGAATGACGTTTAAAAAAACAAATTTTTGATAAGATTGAGTAGTGATAAGACCGAATTCTCCACCCTTGGATCAGATTCAATGGCTGAAATTCATGTTAGTTTTCCAATAAGGACCACTATCATTTGGTTGAGGCAATGATTTTAGTGATAGGATTAGAGATTCAATTTTCGCATTGAAAATTCAATTGATTTGGGAGTTAGAAAAACACTTTCAATTTAGGAGATTAGATTTTAGATTTAGAAGTGAAAAGCGAAATCATGTTAAGAGAGTTGTCAATTCTCGGAGTGTTATCACCTTCATTCATCAAATATAGGAGGTAGACACTTTTTACTAAATGCAAGTCGTACGTGAGGGGATTGGATGATCAACTCATCCAAGCATGATTGATTTATTTTCGTTATTTTGTTGTTTTGTTATGCATTTTGGACAAATTTTATAAAATTCCTTATTGTCTCAAAAATCACGAAAATCATACAATGTCTAGCCCTTGTCTATGGATAGACTCTGTAAAATTTTGAATATATTTCGTCCATATTTGATAGGTCAATTGAGCTTCCAAATATGGAATTGAAATACTGTATAACATTGCATGCATGCATCTATCCTCTGTTGAAAAGGTTATAACTTTATAAAAAAAACTTATTTTTGGGTGAATCTAGTTTTGTAAGAAAGGTGAATGTCTATCTTTGCAGGCATATGAAATTCACTCGGATCCAGTCTGCTTTGAGCTTTGGGTGAATTTTTCAAGAAAGCACTGCAGAACTTCCTAAAATAGATTGATCTACTTGTTTGATTTTTTTTAGTTTGCTTAAAGTCCGAATTGACCTTATTCAGTCAAGTCTTCCGTATATCTTGAATTTTGTTGTCGTATTTTATTGATAATTTTTTTTGTTATGTTCGGGATGAGTTCCAATTCATCTATCAAAATAGTTTTTAGGTCACCTGTGAAACGACAGATTGGGATACACTCTCATAAATGATTCGTTATGAGTATATAATGTTAGCTATGATTTTTACTTTATTTTTCCCTGAAATTAGCAAGTCTTGCTAAAGTTTTCGCATTGGTTTCAAGTCTAAATTGTTTTCGAAATAAAAGTTATGATTTTTTAAAATCAGATACCCCAATTTGATTGCCCTAATTTGATTGATTCATTTGACTATCATAAATTAGCTACTGGCCTTAGGCCAGTAACGGACATTGGTAGATAATTAATTGAATAGAGCCTCTGAATTTTTATAGAGCCTAATTAATGATTTTTGCAGGCCAATTGATGATTATTAACCGTATCTACCTTACTGGAATTTCATTGAATACTTACTTAATATTGCATAGCATCTTGCATTAGCATTTTTACACTTATTATGAATATCTTGCACTACTAACATGTGTGCTAAGTGTGCAAGGGATGTATTCCATGGTATGGGGGAACCACTATGATGGAGATATGTCAGGAAGACCCTAATTCTAATTAGGTTTTATTGTTTAGTTAATACTTTTTGGGTACCGATTGTTCTGTCGGCTTTTTGCCTTGTTAAATTCGTTTTGATTACCGATTATTTTGTCGGTCATTTATTATAATAAATAGGAATTGTTTATTTACTTTAAAGTAAATCTCATGCATGCTTGTATGAGTCAAGCCCTAGGAATAGATAAGCATGAACCCGATGAAAAGACCTATGCATGACTAGGTACCATGTCCATGATAGAACACATGAACCCATAAACGCTTAAGCTCATATCGACCTATTGCCACATGATAGAACACATGAACACATGATAACCTATTCTTGTTGCCCCATATCGACCTATTGGTGGATAAACAACACGATATGCACTTTTTTCATTTATGGATGGATTTTCGGGATATAATCAGATCAAGATTTCACTGCAAGATAAAGCCAAGACAACTTTTATAATCGATTGGGGAACATATTGCTCCAAGTGTGATGCCTTTCGGACTCAAAAATGAAGGAGCCACATATCAGAGAATGGCTACAGCTTTGTTGCATGACATGATGCATAAAGAGGTCGAAGTATACATGGATGACATGATAGTAAAATCAAAGACTAGAGAATGGCACATACTAGCACTGAGAAAGTTTTTTGAAAGAATAAAGAATTATAAATTGAGGCTAAACCCAAAAAAGTGCGCCTTTGGAGTCACAATCGGAAAGTTGTTGGGTTTCGTGGTTAATAACAGTGTGATGGAAATAGACCTGGATAAAATAAAGGTGATCCTAGAAATGTCTTCGCCAAAAACAGAAAAG
>JAYMTC010000917.1:0-10277 GCA_036897605.1 Melianthus villosus
TATCTCTTAAATATTCTCTAATGTAAACCCTATAAATAGCGTCTTATACCATTGTAATGGTAATGTGAAAGAATAATATCCCAGAGCCCTTGAAGGTGGTCCCCGTGGACGTAAGTAATTACTGAACCACGTAATTCTTTGTGTTCTTTCCATTCTTATTAGTTAACATGGAGAATGAAGTGGATCTGGAAACGAAATGCATGAGCCTCAATAGGAGGTTGCACACATCGAGAATAAACTTGATGAACAACAGGTCGAGGGGAAGGAGGAACCACCTGTTCACTTATAGTATAAATAAGAAGATCATCCGATTTTTTTATTAGTTAAAAAAGGGGAAGACATTGCAGAAGCAAAGAAATGTGTAGTTTCAAAGAAAGTAACATCAGCAGAAACGAAATAACGACATAAGGAAGGAAAATAACAACGATACCCTTTTTGCAAACGAGAATAACCCAAAAAGACACATTTAATTGATTTAGGATTAGGTTTGGAAAAGTGAGATCGCATATCCTGAACAAAGCAAGTGCACCCAAAGATGCGATAAGTAAGAGAAAATAAGACTTTAGAAGGAAAAAGAATGGAATACGGAATCTAACCATGAAGAATAGAAGAGGGTATACGATTGGTGAGAAAGTAGGCAGCTGAAACAACACCTGCCCAGAAAGCCTTTAGGACCTGCATATGAAACATGAGTGCACGAGCAACTTCTAACAAGTGGCGGTTTTTACTCTCAGCCAATCCATTTTGTTGCGGAGTTACAATACAAGAAGACTAATGAAGAATACCATGTTGAGAGAGATATGATGTGAAATTACTAGAAAAATATTATTTAGCATTATCATTTCTCAAAATACAAATTGGTTTATTAAATTGAGTCTTTATTTCAGCATGAAAGATAAAAAATATAGTAAAAAAATCTGATTGTAATTTCATAGGATAAAGTCAAGTTACTCTATAATGATCATCAACAAATGTCACAAAATAACGATAATCAGATTTTGATAAAATAGGACAAAGATTTCAGAAAACGAAGACTCATCTCGTTTATTTATTCTAAAAGAATGAGAAATTCTATGGTGTTTAGCAAATTGACAAGCTTCACACTCTAATGTAGACTCTTGTCAGGAGAGAAGAAGAGCTTGTACAAACAAACGACCGTGGCACTGGAGCAGACGTGGGATCCATCACGTATAGCCCATTCACAAGACACCCTTTACCAATAGTATGTTTCGTCCCAAGATCCTGAAAAAACAGTAATCAGGGTAAAGAACAACCCAACAATTAAATCTTTTGGTAAGTTGGCTAACATATATCAAATTAAAAGGAATCTGGGGTAAACATAAAACATAAAATAAGGGAATGGACGGGGTTGGATATGCTGTCTCACAACCAATTACAGAAGCAGTTGATCCATTGGCTAGAGTAATATGAGGTAAATTGGAGGACTTGAAACTAGAAGTAATGCATGTGTTCTCGGTCATATGATCAATGGCACCTAGTCAATGACCCAACTACAAGATGACGTAGATAGATAGGTAGCAGGATTACGTGTATTGGCCAAAGCAGATGTCAAAGAAGATTGTTGTGAATCAGAAGTAACAGACATTGCAATCTGCTGAGCACTAAATGACTGAGTCAAGCGAGCATCCTCATCAACTGAGATGGTAATAGAAGGTGGCAATGGAGATGACTGCGGAAGTAATAAGATGTCATCTTGAGCAACCACATTTGCAAAGTTCCTGTTTGTATTTTGAGTTACAAAATTTTCATGAACTTCCAACAATTTTTCTTAATATGCCCCACAACTACAGAATGATGACAAGTCGGACGAATAGTCTCACTATTCCCTCATTTACCACCTCGAGTGAAATTCGAAGTAGAACTAACCAATATTGTTGTATCACTGGACACAGTTCCAATAGGTTCCACATCAACCTTACAAACTCGAAGAAGACGAGAATAGATTTTCGTAAATGAGGGAAGTGTCTTAGCAATGAACAATTGCGTTTGTGCCACGTCATATTCAGGATCCAAGCCCGATAAGAAACATTGTACCGCAATTTGCTCCTCCCATTTTTGCATCTTTTTAATGTCAGCAACAATAGGAAACATAGTCTTCTTCTCTTCAAAGACTTGTTTTACGTCAGTATAATACTGAAACAAAGAGCGATCTTTGTGTTCCACTCGATAAATTTTCAGAAATAATTCATGAATATGAGACATATCATGTTTACTAGCATATAAAAATTCCAAATACTCCCACAATTCCTTCACTGTATCACAATGATTAGCAAATCATCTACAACTAGATCTAAAGTATTCTGAATTTGATTGTGTAATCCTCCATTAACAATTTCTTACGACTATTAGTATTTGTCGGTGGATCATCAATTAAATATTTACCCAAATCTAAACTAGACAAATATCGTAGAATTGTTCGTTTCCACTAATTATAATTTCTACTACCAGTCAATTTTCCTATCAATAATTTTGGATAAGCTCACATTAATTTTCTTAGGATTAGTATCAGTAGTACAACCCATGATAATAGACATAATACACACAATACAAGAGCTATCAAAATCACATTCATAACAGCAACACAGAACAGCCGTGGAAAACAAAAAAATTAACACAGATCAGCAAATAATCAAATCCAGCCAATAATCCTGCAGCAACCAGGGAGAATGACAAAATCTTCAGAACGACGCACGTGCCACCACACGCCGGCGCGTGAAGAACGAGCGAGACCTTCTATCGGCGCGTGAGATACATGCGCAGCTCGTCTGGTCACCGAAAAATGCAGAAATGCCGATCAGCAAGTGGGCTTGCTTATGGAATGGGAGGTGACACTAATAGGTGTCTGAAAAATTGGGACAAAAATATCCGTCCTTCCTACGACACTGTGCAAGACAGAATAGGACATAAGAAAAAGAAAATATTTTTCTAAAGAAACTCAACTCAGACAGTCTAACACTGAGCAGGATCTGATACCATATTGATACAGAAAATGAGAGAACTCAACTCAGACAGTCTAATATTGAGCATGATCTGATACCATATTGACACAGAAAATTAGAGATTCACTTGTGTTTTATTGATAATCAACACCTCAATTTATATACAAACTCTAGTCTAAATTAAGAAAGGAAAATAAATGAAATCAAATCCCTAATTATATGCAACCTAAGAGCTATATAAATCCCTAATTATATGCAATCTAATTATATTCCATAACAAATGTAAATGAGATAAATGATTGTTAATACTAGAATCCTGTATAATTGTATATATTTATAAAATTCATTGCAGATGGAAAGGATTCTTTTCCCCTGGTCATGGTAGGTGGTGTTCTTGAAGCAAATAAGGGATGGGATCTTGGAAAAGAAGTTATAAACTGCATCTCGAAGGATTACCCCGGGGTTCTCCCGATTAGGCCAAAGGTAAAGAATGTCTAACTGTTTTCCAAGTTGTTGTGTAGGATTTATTGTATACTGGACCCTTCTGTTGGTTTATGGCAGTTCGATAAAATTATGAATCTTCCTTGTCCAGTTTCAGAGCATTAGTGAGAACAGTGTAAAATACGAGGTTTATTCTCTCTGGATCATGTGGTTCATTTATGTGCATTTATCGAGTAGTACGAGGTTTGAAATGGACTGAAATCACACCAAGTACTTGATCAATTAACCTCAATTCATAAACTAGTTGTTCTGGTATTATTTGAATTAACACTACGGACTATACATGTCATGATTAACTCTATCCATTATATGCCGTCAAGTTTCCCCATCTGCCTTGGTAACTACATGTAGAATAGCTTCTTTAATCGGTTTTTATCTTATGGCAGATATAATATAAGCGTTTTGTGAGAATGACCTTTTGTTCTCTCTTATTCTTTTTTCACTTCAATGCTCTAAAGTAGTGTTGTAGATTTCAACTGACAGATTCCTGAAATGTTTTTAGATTGAAGAATGACGAGCGATAAAATGTCTCACGGTACTTGACTATTAAATAAGAAAACAATATTTAACATTTATTTTTTGTCTCCATAAAAATGATCAGGTGGAGCCTGCAATGGGCGCAGCGTTAATGGCGTGGAATTTCATCAAGAAAGAGCACAAGGAAGCCTATCAAAACTGAGGTTCAATGGCTCAACACAGCACCCAACTGTATAGTAGCAAACAAGTTAAAGGGATTCACATGGAATGATAATAATAATTATGGTCAATCATTTTGCTTTAGGTACTTCTGTTAGCCTCATCCCATAGGAAAATAGGTCCCAAATTATTGTGCTAGGTGTTCATGTGTACTTGCCAGTTCTATTTGGATGGCAAAATAATCATCCAAAGAAACATAAATTACCAAGTAATAAATAACACTTATGCCTATTCCTGGATTCATATTATTTCTATTAGATTGTTGATTGAAGGTGCTATTGTTGAGAATCTATAATGTTAAATTTTGTTCTTATATAAGTTTAAACTTATAATAAATGAATATTTAATTAATATATATTTAACGTTCAATCTTACACGAAAGTCATAATGTTATTTCTTTGACATGAAGCGTGACTCATAATCAACTTATATATAACAATTGCGTTGTATTCATCGACCGATCTTATTATTTTGATATCATGTTAAATTTTGATCTATTAAAAATAATTATATTTAAACTTTGTTTTTACTAATGATTTGAATTTATAATAAATAGATATTTAATTTATGCAATTTAATACGTAATGTATATATCATTCACATTTCTTATCAACCTAAACTTTTATGAGAAAAAGTAATCTAACATCATAGCATACTAAAATATTCTCAAAGTATCGAATTTAAACCCATAACTCATATATCCTAGAAGTATCAAATCTGAACCTTAATAAGCCCCAATATTCACGCATTTTACTAAAAGTTAGGGTGCCAAATAACCTAAATTAAAGACTTTTTGATTAAAATATACTTTAGTCATGAAAATATTTTATCAGTGTTAAATTTTTTAATTTTGGTTATTTAGTTAACCAAATAATTCAAATATTTACTCCTACTAAAAGTTGCTCATGTTATATTTACTCGTGGCCAATTTAAAATATGATTGATTGATATGGTCCACGTTTTAAGTCCAACGTTACATTTTACCTACGAAAGTGGTTGTACGTTGAGAATGATCGATATTAATTCATTCCTATCAATTTAAAAATTTTAAAACAATAAGTAGTTCTAATAATTATGATCGGGATTCTGGATCGGAGGATGTAGAAAATGTTGTCATTTGTCCTGCTTTTTTTTTTTCAGGATAGTAATGAACACAACAGAGATATGAAATCTAGGTCGTATCCATCCAGCTTCTTTATGGAGCAGCCAAAATGCAATGCTGAAACATGTTTGCCGATACAAAACAAATGAACACGAGAAATAACATCATATTCATAACAGACCACAAGAGGGCTGATCGATCGCACGAGTTCTAAGTGTCCCACTAAAAGCCTGTAACTGCTCACTACAATCCATTTACAGTTTTAGTTACTTTTCGCTTTAATCCCTATATATATATATGATATATATGCCTCTTCTATATACCAAATCTCTCGTAAAAATATCGAAACAGAAGAACCAAGATTAGCAGAATATAATGAAGGGTGCAACTGTAGCATTGGTGGCAGTGGTAGCCATGTTTGTGTACATGGCTATGCCAGGAAGAGCTGCTATAACATGCAGGCAGGTAACTGAAGCCTTCGCTCCATGCACGCCGTCCATAATTAGCGGAGCCAGCCCAGGGCCATTATGCTGCTCCTCCATCAACAATCTCAGGGAGAAGCTTGTTACTACTGAAGATAAACAGGCTGCCTGTCAGTGCGGAATGGATGTCGCTCGTGATCTTCCAGCTATAAGGGAAGACCAAGTTAAAGATTTCCTTAAGAAGTGCAAAATTTCTATTGATGTCCCAATCTCCAAAGATATGAACTGCAAAGAGTGAGTTTCTATTTTCTACTATTTTAACTTTTCGCGAATATGAATGTCTCTCAAATTAATGGTTGATAAAATACTTAGTGCTGAACCGTTCAGTTATTGAATTGAAGTGACACTCTTCGTATATTTCTTTTATGGACTAACTACTGATTTTCTTATTGTTTTGTGGAACAGCATTCACTAAGATATCAAGGATGGTTGAATAAAGTAGGAACTCTTGTCTGTTCCTCCATATGTTTTGTTACAAGGCTCTTATACTATTATGTCATGTTAAATAAATCTATGATCCTCTGTCTTTTTCTTCTGGTTATGAACGAATAAAACGGAACAAACTGTTCTCATTATGTTTGGAGGAGGAATCATGCATCGAGATCATAATTTTTTTTGCTTAAAAAATAGAAAATCAATGCAGAATCATCATACTCTAAGACAATATAAAATAAGTGAATGAAAATAGATTTTGGTACAAGATCACTCAACCTTTAGATCATGCATCAACAAGACTTAGAACATGCAGACCTTGGTCTTGTACCGGACATTCTCATACACTTATTAATCAAGCACTCACATTTTCCACAACCGATGTGGGATAATCCAAACATTAATTCGCTTCGCTACCACATAATTTCATTTGTTCATATTTCTCCATCATTTTCCCAAGGTCATATACCTTAGCGTAACCTTCATATGTAACAACATTGGGCTCAAATCCATCTGGTTTCAATCATCTGAAGGATTTTTCAGCACCCTCCATATTAGATGCATGAACAGAAGCTAATAACATGGTTGTATAAGAACAGAAATCAGGGGAACACCTACAAACAATAGATAACTTATAACGTGCTTATTTGATAACGTGTTTGTATAGTATTCTGTTTGAGTAATATGATTCTCCATTGAGAATCTAAATGCATAATCATCTCTTCAAACAGAATGTCAAACAAGCATAGTAAAAAAATTACATAAATAATCCTTAGACTTAAAGGGTATTTCATAAATCATCCTTAAACTTAATAAATGAACATATCTATCATTAATCTTTACAAAGTTATAAATTTGATCCTTAAAAACTAACCGTTAACTTGGTTAACTTATTTTCCATTTTACTAATGTATATTTTAACATTAAACTTAAACCATCTATTTCTTAGGAAATTTTCATGCGCAATTAAAAAGTCGTATTCGTATCGCACTTGCAAAAAAATTGGTTGGGGTGGATGGGTTTCTCGTAGAATTGAGGTTTGGTGATATGGAGGGAGGGTTGTGTTTTTTTAGTATAGCGGTTTGAGTATTATTTATGATACATTATTAACTGACAGTTCTAAAAGCAACTGTATCCACGCCTATAAACACATTTTTATCGGAAAAGCTCGTTAACAAGAATAAAAAATGTCAGAGTAGACTTACCTGGGGTCAATAAAAGGGGGAGTGGAGGGTCAATTTTGATGCTGATAATAAAAATTAGGGTTGAGGAGAATTTTTTTAACAAAATGATTAAATTTTAAATTTTTTAAAGCTCAAGGATTAATTTGTTCATTATCCTTAAGTTCAAGGACAAATATGTAATTAATCCAAATAAGTTTGACATAAATCAGAGTTTAAAATGATTGAATGCACTTAAATAGATATAGATACATTTATGATATAGCATTTAATAAATTACTTAATAGATAATAGATACATTTATGATATAGCATTTAATAAATTACTTAACCATAGTTTTTAAGAAGTCCTTATAAAAATCAGATTTTTCTTATGATAAGAAATCTTATGGGTAAACTAAATATTTTCTTCTTTATCATATCATTGACAGTGATATACAACCTCTATGATGCAGTTGGGGTTCGTTTTGATCTCAATTCTCACTTTCTTACCATACGCTACAACGTTCACATAGTTAACGAATTAAACGGGAAGACGTTAAATATTCATTGCAGGTCTCATTATCATGATCAAGGCAGGCACGCTATATCTGCTGGAAATGAATATAATTGGTCTTTTTACGAACATGCTATTGGAAGGACATTTTGGTGGTGTTATATGAGTAAAGATGAAGACAACGTTCATGCAGATTTTGATGTATTTTATAAGGGCTCTGATTTGAGTGATTTGTGCACTAAGAATAAACCTTTCAAGCAACACTGTTATTGGTACGTTAGAGAAGAGGGATTTTTCTTCCATGATAGTTTAAAAAATATTGACATTTTTCGACATGAATGGGAGCCCAATCGATAATAAGTTGTCTATCAATGTCTAATAAAGGAATATTATTTCCAATTGTTATTTTTATTATTTTATGTCATTTTCAATTTATATAAGACATAGATAGACTATTTGAATTATGGATATGCATTTTGTGTGTGTGTTTTTAAGGTTCAAAAAAATGAGAGGTTTTATTAAAAATTATATAAACTCACAATTATACAATGATTTATTTCTGAATTATTACTCAGTAACTATGTTACAGTGACTTATTTTATGATTTAGTAATTTTTTTTTTAAAATTTTGCTAATCACACTTTAAGTACAAAATATTTAATATTGTGTCTTCGAGTTTCGTTAGGTGGAATCTTATTACAAAATGTTATTGGATTCTATGATTGGTGTATGCTATTCATGTTAGCAGTAGGTTGTCCTTATTGAAAAATTATGGAACGCTCTTAAAAACATATTTTTAAGGAAGTAAACATGTTAATAAATATTTTGTCAACTGTAGGTTGTGAAGGGACTAATCAGACTATTTTTACCTCATCAAAGACTTTACTAGTATTCATGCACAAAAGTACAATCTCAATTCTCAATGTCTTTAAAGGCTTCATGACTTCCGCCCGTTGTTGTCAAAAGGTATACGTTTCACTGTGTCATAGCCCAAGTAAAGACTCACCTCTAGCGCTTAGTATAACTAATATAAGGTAATATGCATAATGCTCGTCTTTTTAGCGCCCAAGTGATGACGAGAGCATGCCTTTAGTGCTTTTACGAGATATCATATCATAAATTGTCATTTTATTTTTCTTTATTGTATTTCATTGGCCATATTTCATTCGTCATATTTCATTGAGTTTTGATGAATTTTTCTTAGTCAAATTTCATATTTTCTTTGTCAAACATCATGAATTAGGTATACATATTCATAATTTATTCATAACACTTACCATAACGTTTCATATGAATATATATGATTAATATATTCTTACTAATTTATTATGTTTCTTATATTTGTTTAAAAATAAAAGAAGTAAATTCTTATGTATCATGCGGGGTAAAGTACTAATATATATAACTTATATAATTATTATACACAATTATTTTGTAAAAATACTTTAAATTACAATTACTAAGTAAAAAAAGGGGTAGAATCATTTTTAGTCAATTTCTTAGCACAATGGTCCTAGTTTAGTGCATATGTACGAGAGAATTTTTAAGATTGTGTAGGTGAATTCACCATTCAATCCAATTGAGTAAGGTTTTAATTAATTCTCAAATTACTTTAATATAAATAAATGCAAATCATTTTATTTTAGTTATATTTGATATTATTGTGTCACGTGTCATTAGTTTAAATTAAAGAAAAAAAATATACATCACCTTTAACGTTAGTTTATAATTTAATATTTTGTTGTCAACTTAACATTTAAAATTACTATTTCAATTAATTAATTTAAAACACAAAAAACGAGCATAAATTATTTTGATATATACAAATTTATAAATATTCTATATAAAATATTAATGACTTGTATAATTATTTTTTTAAATACAAAATTAATGTATCATAGACGCAAAGTTGTTACATAATTTTATTGACATTCAATTGTTAATTATAATGGAATTTTAAAAATTACCAACAAAAATATTGAAAAGCATGCACTTTATGTAGAAAATATTATATAGACTAAACAAATAATTCAATTTAAAGATACACTATTTTCTTTAAGATGCTTGGTTAAATAAATAAAATTTTACATTTTCAAGATAAATTATTTTGGATGGTAATGATTTTTTTATTATAATAATAACGAAAAATATAAATTTGATTAAATGGATGGTACACACAAAGGCCAATTATAAAATTGAGAAGCCAATCCAATTTAAAAGACAAAGTTAAAATTGCAGTAATGAAAAAACTCAAATGAATAAAAGAAAAATGAAAGACATCACAATAAATAACTCTACAAAAACAAAAGAATAACAGTGAATCACTCAATAAGTACCTCAAATCATGTCTATTCTTTATGATTTAATTACTTTTGTGTTTAATGTATCAATTTATTTATGATATTGTTTCAAAAATTATTATTTTACT
>JAYMTC010000918.1:0-10267 GCA_036897605.1 Melianthus villosus
CATTTTGGTCCATGCGCTAGCTCAAAATATACTGGTAAACAGCAAAGACAAAGTATTCAGAAACACATTCGAAGTTTGAGTTGAGAATCAGATAGATTTCAAAAATAAAAAACGACAAAGTCTGAAGGGTCGTTTCGGTTAATTTGGTTTTTCAGAAAATGTTGTATTAAGAATTAAAATAAATATATTTTATTTAATTTGGTCGAAATAAAATATTTGAGAAAGAATTAGGATAAAAAAATAAATAAGTTTATTTTGAGGGCCGGATCAGTCAATACATGACCAGCCTGGGGGCCATCGGGCTAGGCTTGCGGCTGCGCAAGGACACGAAGCGGCATGCCTCGTGTACTTGTACGGTTATGTTACGCGATAAAATATGTTTAATTTGATTTTTCTTTTACTATTTTTTTTTGAAATAATTAAAAGAGAATCAAAGGGGAAATCAAATATTTTTAATATAGATATTATCTTATTTAAACTATGATTTTATTTGAAATAATTAAAAGAGAAAATTAAAGGGGAAATCAAATATTTTTAGTTTGGATATTACCTTATTTCAACTATTATTTTATTTGATTGTTTGATTCTGCTTTTATTTGAAATAATTGAAATAGAAACTCAAAGGGGAAATCAAATACTTTTAGTTTAGATATTACCTTATTTAAACTATGATTTTATTTGATCGTTTGATTATCATTTTATTTGATATTATTAAAAGGGATTTTATTCCCCACTGATGGTCGGTCATAATCCTATAAATACGACATTTGGTATCTTCAATTAAATAGATCGTTCCGACGAACGAGTCTTTGAGAAGAATATTTTTGTGAGAATGGGTTTTGAAGTGTACGTGCCCACGCTCGTACGTTGCTGTGGAATCGAGAATAGAGAAGAAGACTTTGGTTGAGCTTTCTCCGATAAATTCGTGGAAACGTAGCTAAGAGCTTCAAGAGGTATGTAATACTTTTCGGTTAATCATAATAGTTTTTAATAATATTAATATAGGCACATAAATGTTTTAATTATACTGTAGCTATCAGAAAAATTTTTTAAAACCTGTTTCCTCTCTTTTTTCTCGTCTAACATCTCTTCATATTATTTAATTTTACCCAACAGATGGAAACATAGTGTGCACGCTAATTTGAATCATTTGTCGTTAGTGCCTTGCGTAGTATGACTACACTGTGGTCGTTTAAGATGTGGTAAATTAGTGTAATTGGAAAGATCACTCCAGAGGCTTCTAATACGCACGCCTATATTCAGGTTTCCATTGATTATTTCTCCAAGTGGGTCAAAGTTGAGTCCTTTGCTAAGAAAGCCAATTGATCAATTGAAGCCGCCAATAAGATCGTTAAGTAAATGTTGGCAAATATGAGAAAATGCATTAGAGACTGGCTGCCGAAGCTTTCTTTTGTAATTTGGGGTATCAGACTACTGTAAGAATGTCGACGGGGGCTAATCCTTTCTCGTTAGTCTATGGGATGGATGCAGTTTTGTCGATTGAATTAAAGATAAATTCATTAAGAGTAGTAGCAAAAAGTGAAGTACTTGAGTCATAGTGGGCCAGAGCTAGGTTGACCAGTTGGTTTTAGCGGATGAGCAGAGGTTGCAAGCCCTTTATCATGTACAAGGTGATCAAAGAAGGGTAGAAAGGGCTTTTACACGAATGTTAAAGTCAAGAGCTTGAAATAGGGAGATTTAGTGCTCAAGGTCATGTTAGAAGGAGATAGGTCAGAGTTGGGGAAGTTCAGACCTAATTGGATCGGGCCGTACAGAATTAAACAGATGTGCGATTGGGGAGCCGCATTTTTGTAAGATTTGGATGGGAACACCTTTAAGAAACCGATCAACATTGATCGTTTGAAGAAATATTTATTTGAGTCAACCTAAGGTCAATCGGCTCAAAAGAAAGCTCGCTGGATAGAAAACCCGCAAAGGGCTATTTAGGCAAAATGAAGAGCGTAAAAAATAATAATAAGAAGTTGAAATTCCCTAAGCCGACCGAGAAGCTATGGACGTCGCGGAACGAGCCCTTTTCGATCGGCTCACAAAACTCCTCACATTAATGGATGGAGGAGAGAGAAATCTCACTGAGACCCTCAATATCTGGATAAACAACAAAAAAACATAGCATTGATATTTGTTCATGTATACATACATATATATTCTATGTTTGAAATTCTAGGCTTACTTGAGCATGAGTATCCACGTTATGACAAGTTGTACCGACCAGCGCTGTATTCTTTATATTTGGGGGCACATGTCCTATTTCTAAACTCTTATATGCTTATTTTGATAATAAAATAGGTATTTTTAGGATGGATAATATCTTTTAGTTACCATGCAAGTTAAATCAAATTCAAAATTGAAATGTCATATCAACGCCAACCAAAGTATTAATCGAGCACAATTACACATACAAAAGAAAGGACGAGGTTCCTTAACAGACTCGACAGTAAGCCTGGGACACATGCCCTATTCACGAAACTTTTTAGAAGCTTTAGAGTTACTTGGTCACTTTACTCGCTGAATGCTTTATAGTTAAAGACATGGTATCTTCACTTGCTGGATGGTTTAGAGTTGAAGACTTGGTCTCTTTACTCGCTGGAATCTTTAGAGTTAAGAACTTGGTCTCTTTACTCACTGGAAGCTTTACAGTTAAAGACTTGGTCTATTTACTCGTTTGAAGGTTTATAGTTAAAGACTTGGTCTCTTTACTCGCTGAATGCTTTAGAATTAAATATTTGGTCTCTTTACTCGGTGGAATTTTTAAGGGTTAAAGACTTGGTCTCTTTACTCGCTGAAAGGTTTAGAAGTTAAAAACTTGGTTTCTTTACTTGATATTAGGTTCATATGTTCACTGAAGGAGAAGTTTAAGAGTTAAATATTTGGTCTCTTTACTCGCTAAAAGGTTATAAATAACTGCAAAAATCTATTATCAGTCAAAAAATTGATAGTTTTGCTTAAATGATGCAGGAAAGCAAAATGAATTAGGAGCTTGTTCAACAAGGGAGAAGGATAATATCTTTTTTTGTTGTTTTTTGCATATCATTCTTATCTGTGTTGCCCCATTCATAGAACTATGGTTGGTCTGATTTCAGTTGGAACAGATAGGAAGCTTTCGATAAAACTCTACCATTTTGTGATTTGATTTGTATTTGTTTTTGTTTAGGTGACGTAAAAGTATGTGCACTGAGTCGGTTGTCCATAGGGACTTTGACTAACACTCATATTGTGTAGATGTAGTCAAAGAGGGGCAACTGTAGACACCTGATTTTGTTCCATCTGACAGATGACGTCACCAGTTCTCGATGACGAGAAATAAAAAATTCTTGGTTAATAAAAGATGGGGTAAACCCGAGATCTTGGATGAATCAAAATTCAAAACAAAGTATTTTAAGGAAATAAATGTTAAAGAATTTGTTACAACACAGTAGATAAGGTGTTTGTTTGAAAATTGAAATACTTGGGTTAGAATCTCAGAAAAAACCATTTTTGAATATGAGGGAATTGATTTATTAACATTCTATCTTCATCTTCCTCTTCCTCTTCTTGTTTTCTTTGTTTTTCATCTCTCTTCTTTGATTTTGCCTATCCAATAAGTCTATTTAACTTGTTAGAAACTTGTAAGGAGTTTCAAGGATTCAATAGATGATACGTAATAACATTTTTTTTAGTAATTTAGAGATATTAGAATGATATAGCTTCAATTTGATGAAGATATGTGTCATTTTGATCTAGAATGTTGTGTATAAGAATTCTATTTTGAGCCTTATTCTCAGATTTTTAGAAATTTCATCTTGATTCCTAAAATCATGAAACTCGTACAGTGTTTATTTCTTGTCCATGGTTAGACTCTGTTAATATTTTAAGATGAATTTTCTATGTTTGAATGGTCAACTGAGCCTTCAAACAGAAGGCAAAACTATCGTCTGAAATTATATAACCTGCATATGTTTCTATTTGTAAAATCTATATCAAATCATAGAAAAATCTTTTTGATATGGGACTTACTTTTTTTGGAACCTAGATGTCTTATCATTGTTTGAATTTTGAATTTATTGAATTTGAAATTGTTTTCATTTTAGTTTTGAAGGGTTTATCATAGTTGATTTTCATGTTGTGGAAACTAAACAGATTAGGGTAAGCTGAGAAAAAACATTTTTACATGCATGAATAATGATCGTTTTGACTTGTATCTGATTTTTCCTTGAAATTGCATATCTGAAGAATCTATATGCTTTGTATTATGTCCCAATTATTTTTTATCATTTTCTTATATTTATTGAGATCCAGATACCCCAATCTAATTGTCTAAAATTTATCAATTATTTTAGCAATCATAAACTTATTTTTGGCCTCAGGTCATCGAAGAACATTTGAAGAGAATTGATTGAATAAGACTCTGGAATTTGTAAAGAACCCGAGTGTCTGGTTTGATAAGCCATTTGTGGGTTACAAATCACCTATGTCTTACTGGAAATTGTCTAACACTTGTCAATTTTGCTTAATGTTCAACACTTGCATGTTTACTTGTGTTTATGATTATCTTGTGTCTCTAATGTGTTTGTTGAGTGTGCAATTGATGGATTCTATGGTGTGAGGGGACCACCATGATGGAGTTAGGCCGAGAAGAATTGGTGCAAATTGAAGATTTTAATTATTGTCAATTGTTGTAACAATTATAATTAAAAAAGATTTACTTACTTCCTAGCTTTAGGAAAATCCTATGTATATTTGTATGAGACAAGCCTTAGGATTAGTAAAGAATGAACCCCATCAAAGGCCTATGCATGATTAGGTGAACCAAACCTAGGGTTTAGTATGCATGAACCATTGTTGCCTAAGTTGGCTCTAGTTAATCACCTCACATGTTTAACTAAAATCAAATTTGAGTGATTGTTTTATTACCTCACATGCTAACCTAAAATTAAGAGCATTGCTTGGTACATTTATATGCCTTTAAAACTCTTATAAATAACTTGTGGTCAACTGTATTGAAGAAATAAACCGAGTGGAGGCCAAGTTTATATTTGGGTGGATCGGGGTGCCTAACACCTTCCCCTTTCCGTACTCATTCCTCCGAACCTTGAAAGATTAATTAAAATCATAATCTCTGATTATTTGGACTTCTGATGAAGTCCCGTGTTAGTTTTCATTATTACCTTTAAAAATAAATGAGGTGGCGACTCGATATGTTCACCCCCTATGGAGAGTTCCTACCGATTTTACTTAGATCTAACCAATGCAGTTTTAGTGTCCAAGGAAAGGTTCAAATAAATGAACTGTACCCAGCGTGATTAATAATGTGCGTCATTCCAAACAATTGTGACCTCGAACTTAGCCCGTACATTTGGCGGACTTTATAGAACGATATAAAACTAGACTTGATTGCAAAGGAGTTCACGCAAAGAGAATGCATTGATTACCATGAATCCTTCTATCTAGTTGAAATATGGATTCATTAAGAATAATCATGTCATTAGTAACTAATTTTAACTTGGAGTTGCATCAAGTAACTATGAAGGAAATATTTTTGAATGAGCATCTTGAAAATAAGGCATACATGAGACAACCATAAAGATTTCTCGTTGAATCATCTAGTTTGCAAATTAAGAAAATCTGTGTATCTTAAGTTTAACATTGTTGTTTCCATATAAGGTTTTGAGCTAAACATGGAGGATCAGTGAATATACTTTAAGGTCAGTGAGAGTAAAATTCATTTTTCTTAGTTTTTTATACTTAAGTGATACCCAAATTGACAACACTAGAGGGGGTGAATATGTTGTCCTTAAAAATTATAATTAAAAAATTTTAAGGACCTTTGATTAGTTTTAAAACTTTTGAAATAACTTGAACAAATTTATCTTTAAAGATGGCACAAGGATTTTACAGTGGTTCGGCCAAATCGTGCCTACGTCCACTCTCCCAATATAAATTGGGGTATCACTAAAAAATAATCTTACTAAGGTGAAGAGCAACTTTACACAATCTTACCAAAGAATTGGATAAGACAAGTTTACACAATCTTCAAGTGAAATGGTGAAGAGGAATCGAAAATCTTTTGATTTGAAAAACAACGCAAAGAGTAGCCAATATTTCAACAATAGAGATTTGCTCAACTTTTATATTCCACAAGTTGAAACTATGTAGAAGAATTTAATAAGTTGTAAAGCTCAATAAGAATGCTTATATATGATGTTTAAAGATAAAGAACAAGCATTCAAAACACTTACATAAACTTTGAAATGAAGAAAATAATGAGTACAGTGGCAATTTAGGGTTTGAATCTTCTCAAACTTTCAAGTGACAATGTATGAGTGTTGTAAGTGTATTTCAAAGAGGTGTGAATGCCCTTTTATAATGATAAACATGGTGGGAAATATTTATAACCGTTTGAAGTGATTTTGAGAAAGTGGGACAAGAATGGGAAATCAAAACGGGTAGTTTATTTTCAAAATTCTGCGTATCGATGATTGATCGCGGCTTAGTGGCGATTGATCTGCAAGTGAAATTTGTTCATTGTATACTAGCGATTTATCGCAATTGACTCAACCACTGAGTGGTGATTGATCGTCGAAAATTGGCGATTGATTACAAGGCCAAAATCAAGGGACTTGGCAAGTATTTGAACAACGGTGATTGATCGACGTATATGACGATTGTAATTGCTAACTTCATTTATGTTTTATAAATTTTCTAGTGTTTTTCTTCCCGATGCCTCCATAATTCAATTTTAATACTTTGGTTGACTCATGTAATTATAGATAGGAGTATTCCAATCATAAAAACTGTATGTTACATGTAGAAAAATGATTTTACGGATGATGCTAGAAAATTATGAATTACATGCATGAATATGGAATGTTTGAGCTTTCTAACTTAACAATAAATCTTCTAGTTACAAACTTGATCCTAGAGATAAAGGTCTTCATCTTTGAATGCACTCTAGGAGCTTTCATGCTTCTTTGGCTTGAGTAGATGAGCTTACGGGGATCCAAGTGAATTAAAACTTAAATGTTTTATTAATCAATAAAAAAAGAAAATATTATATATAGGGACTCAATTTCCCAACAATCTCCCCATTTTTGATGATGACAAAATAATTAAGTTAGGCTAAGAAAGCTTTCAGAGGTTTTAGGTTAAAAATAAAAGGTTTTGCAAAAACTCTCCCTCAAAACAATCTCCCTTATATTTTAACATATGTTCTTGGTTAATAAAACATAGAGGAGCCACAAATAGTACCTGCACTCAGAAAATTCCCAGCACATACAGATATTTATGAAACGAAAAATTGAGACTAACTTATATTGCCATGAAAATTCGCCTTATATTCCCGTGAATATTCACAGATTCTCCCTCTTTTTGTTAGAAGCAAAAAGTGAGCATAACATAGAATAAGAGCTACTAAAGTACAAACCAAGTAATGTCGAGTACATGAAAAAACAAGTTATCCAAGTAGTTTGTGCAACATCTACTAGTTCTAGTTGAATTGCTAAAAACATAACAATAAAAGATGAACTACTCCTTATGCTTAGGCGAAGGTTGTGGCATAGGGTCAGGTTGAGGAAAGAACCCCATTAGCGTCTTGAACTGCTCGATCATCTGAGTGAAGTCCCCATCCACCTGCATTCCAAATTCGCTTAGCTGAGTTGATAGACCATCTACTTGTGTTTCTAACCACGTCATATAAGTTTCTAGGGATGTCATCCGATCATAGATGGAAGCCTCTTCTTCCATATTTGAGCCTTCAACAGCGGCTCGCTTTAATGAAGTCCGATGTGGCCGTGAGGATGTCTCTGAGTTGTCATAATCCATGTGGTCATCCTCAATCTTTTCAAAATGTCTCTCTAGTTGGTTGATCTTTCAGAAAACTCTGCTCAGCGTATAAATTTGTACTTCCTCAGGTTTGTCGGAAACACGCACAAAATCAACATCATCCAAAAAAGCTCCCAATTTCTCAAGGTATCGCGTGAGAAAACAACCAAAAGGAATTAGGTGTTTGTGTGACGTGTAAGTCATGACTTTGATAATAGTCGAAAAAATTAGATGGGGACATTTATAGGTAACCTCTCATCATGTGATATAAGAGGCACAAGTCATTGCTAGACACATCGCACATATTTCCCGCTCTTGTGAGAATACTCGAGGTAATGACATGTAAGAATAGGTGAGCCTTTTAACTTAATTTCTTACGGAGATATCTACCACTTTCCTCACCCACTTCACATTTTCTCGATACTTCCTCAATACAAATCCATTTAACATATTCAGGAGGGTTAGTAAACTCTTTTATGGCCGTAATCTTTACGCCATCTAAGGGTAAATCTAATCTTGTGGCAATTTCCTCAGCAGTTAAGGCTATCACAAGGTCGTGTAGGGGAGCCATATACACTAACTGTCCATCAACATCAACATTTTTTTGAGAACTATAGAAACATCTAAGCAACGTAGGTCTATAGTAATTCGGCACATTTGTCAAACTAACAAACCTAGCCCACTCAAAACACTCCAAAACATAAGGGCGTAGAAAGCAAAAATCCATGAAGTTCTTACCTTCGATTATATTTTTGTTTATGAGGTTTCCACGTAAGCTCTCCTTCCTCAAAAAATTGGAGGTAAGTTTTGAAGAGAGGTTTTTCATTTCTAACCCATGTTGACTTCCCTTTTTGCCTAGAGTCCGCCATTGAAGAGAAAATAGTTTTTCTTGAGAAAAGATAGAGTTTTTTTAGAGAGAAAATTCAAAAACAAATGGAGAGATTGATAGAAATTAGATGCTAGGAGAGTTATGGAGGAGGTTGATTGATGGGAGAGGAAGAATGGCGAGTTTTGGAGGAGAAATCGAAGGTTAGGGCACAAAATAATCGCAATAGCAAAGGGGAGAAATGGGGGTAAGATACGATATGGGGTTTTCAAAAACAGTTTGTATGATTCGACGATTGATCCCCGTATTGTCGCGATTGATCGCCAATTCCCCAGAACTTTTGAAGATTGAACACGAGAAGTTGGCTATTGATCGCCAGTGTACGTTTCCCAGTCGGCGATTGATCGCCAAGTTCCTTTACATGAGCAGATTTTGCGCAAGATTTAAACGTTTTAAATTAAACACATACCTAATTCTAATCTGACGATGCAGAAACAGTATTCCGCAAGAGGTTTTGTGAAAATATCAGCCCATTGTTGGTCCGTTCTTACAAATTCAAGTGAAATATCACCCTTTTGGACATGGCCTCTTAAGATATGATTCCTAATTTAAACATGTTTAGCTCTTGAATGTTGAACGAGATTCTTTGAAAGGTTTATTGTACTCATGTTATCACATTGGATGTAAACATAATCAATTTTAAAACCATAATCCTAGAGTTGTTACTTCATCCAAAGGATTTGAGCACAATAACTACCTGTCGCTAAGTATTCAGATTCGACGGTTGAAATGGAAATCGAGTTTTGTTTCTTGCTAAACCAAGAAACAAGGGAGTGTCGTAAGAATTGACATGTACCCGAAGTACTTTCGCGGTCAATTTTGCAACCCGCAAAATTTACATCCAAATAACCAATTAAATCAATCGAAGATTCTCTAGGTTAATGGTTCCTATTAAGTTACGGAGAATTCGTTTAACCGCATTAAGATGAGATTCTTTAGAACATACTTGATATCTAGCACATATGCATACACTAAACATAATGTCGGGTATAGAAGCGGTTAAATAGAGAAGAGAGCCGATCATACCTCTATAGAGCTTCATATCTATATTTTTACCTTGTTCATCTTTGTCTAACTTCATAGAAGTTAACATGGGAGTCTGAGCTTCCTTTGATGAAGACATACCGAATTTCTTTAGAAGCTCCTTAATTTATTTGGCTTGATTTATGAAGATCCATTCCTTAGATTTCTTGATTTGAAGTCCAAGAAAGAACTTCAATTTAGCAACATGCTCATTTCAAATGAGAAATCTTCACATAAAAACTCATTAGTTGACCCAAAAATAATATCATCAACATAAATTTGAATAATTAGCAAATGATGATCAATTTTCTTAATAAATAATAGGGGTGACAATTTCTTACACGACACGACACGCTAATAAGCGGGTTAGTGTTTCGCTTAAATGAGTTTGGGTCATTAACGGGTTGACACGATTAGACACGAAAAATAAGCGGGTCATTAACGGCTTGACCTGCTAAACACGATAATACACGTTTATGACACGCTTATTTTGAATTTATAAAAATAAGAATACATTATATTGGTATTTTACCTGAATTA
>JAYMTC010000919.1:0-10263 GCA_036897605.1 Melianthus villosus
TATATATATATAATAAAAATATATTTTGATTTTGAATTTCTTAATTTAAATTATTTTATTAACTAAATACTCGTTCATTTACTAATTAATATCATTTGATCAAGATCTCCATAAAATGAAAAAAGAAGATAAAAAAAGTTATTTACTAGTAGTTTAATAATGTTTAGTTTAAATAATGAAATCTTCAAATCTTATCTAATGTATTTGGTTTGTAGTAAGCTTATATTTTAATTTAAATTCATAAAATCATATTTACCAAACTTTTATGCTAAAATCAAAATTATCAAGTTTATGAGTACTAAAAATAATATATTTTTTCATTTTATAAAATAAACATATAATTTTAAATGCTAACCTCAACATGTGGATGAGCTAGTTAAAGGGTAGTTTTTTCATATAGTAGATCCAAGTTTGAATTTTATGGTTGTATGAAATATATGTCTAAATGAATTGTATTAAAAATTAATGAATAATAAATATTTAAAAAATTAAAATAATAATTTTGATTATTCAGCTTAAGATTCTTTTTGGAACTACCATTTTCTTGGTCTATGTTAAAATATGGTAGGTTTTTAAAATTTGGTTTGCAGATTTCAAGAATAATGTCCATGGCCTAGTAAGGGGGTGCACAAGAATGGATTTTTTAAGATTACCATAGAATTTTTATTGTTTTTTGTGACTCCTATTTTAGTCTAAAGAAAAGCCAGGTGGGACTACACAAATATTGGACGGGAGTCCAATTTTAGGGGTACGGTCACGGTACCCTTTCCTTAAATTAACCATTTGGGTATTAAAAAGTTTCAACATTTACTAATTTTCTTATATATTCTTCATCCCCTAATCGTTTCTTGTTGTGAGCAATAGAAAGAGAATTGAAAATGGCACAGAGGAAATCTCAGGTACAGGCCGTATGGGTATGGGTTCGCCGACAGCCGCCAAAAGTGAAAGCAATGTTGGCCGTGGTTTCCGGCATGGCGGCCCTGGTTTTGCTTAGAAGCATCATACACGATCACGACAATCTCTTTGCTGCCGCCGAAGCTGTTCACTCGTTGGGTATCTCTGTTCTTATATATAAACTCATCGAGGAAAAAACTTGTGCTGGTAACCCATTTTTACAACATTGCCATTTTATGCTTCTTCTTTTTTAGTAACCTTGTTTTTGTTAAACAGTTACATTGATTACATCGATTGATTGTTCATGTTCATGCTTTAGTTGCAATTTGGTTCAGGATAATGTATGCTATGATTTCGGCATTGGGTTCCTATTTTATTTTCCGTAGTATTGTGCATATAGGTACCTAAATTTATGTTCACCTCTATTTCCTAGTTTCATTAGAAACTATTTAATGGTATTTATGTTTTTGGGATATACTATATGGAAGCACATAAAATTTTCTAGGCTTTGAGTTTAAAGATGTCTCCTATCCTATAGATATCTTCTTGTTGGATTTTATAAGTACTTCTTCACATGACCATTTATTTTCGGTTGATTTGCAGGGCTCTCGCTCAAATCCCAGGAACTAACAGCTATATTTTTAGCAGTCAGACTGTACTGTGGTTTTATTATGGAATATGATATACACACTCTACTTGATTTATCCACTTTGGCTGCAACATTGTGGGTTATATATATGATTCGCTTCAAATTAACGTCAAGTTACATGGATGACAAAGACAATTTTGCACTATACTATGTTGTGAGTTTCCTTCATAATTGTTTTTTCTCATGATTATGAAGCTCAATTTTGTATGGCAATGCTCGTTTTTTAAGCGGCGTGTTCTTGGCTTCTAACTTGAATGCAGGTTGCGCCTTGTGCTATATTAGCTCTTGTAATTCATCCATCAACTTCACATAATATTCTGAATAGAATCTTGTGGAGTTTCTCTGTATACTTGGAAGCTGTTTCTGTCCTTCCCCAGTTGCAACTGATGCAGAACACAAAGGTGCAAATTTATACAATAAAAATGTTTTTCATATTGGCAAGATTACTACTATTCCCCCCATAACTACTATATTCTTTATACTTCCAGATTGTCGAGCCATTTACATCTCATTATGTATTTGCATTGGGTGTCGCAAGGTTTCTTAGTTGTGCTCACTGGGTTCTTCAGGTTTGATCTAAACGAAATGATCTATGAGTGTTTTAGTAGGTTCTCAATTTCTTTTTTTGGCGCATTCACCTGTATCCTACAAGATCACAAGCCAACATTATTGGATTATCTGTTTTTGTTGTTACAAACTTTTTTTTTATGGAAGTGATCAATGCAAACTTGTACGTGATATACAAGGATTGGAGATTCTCCTTTTTGATATCCCTTCAAAAGAAAAGTGAAGTGGAATTTCATATAATATCTAGTCAAGTCCTTTCTCTCTGATTAAGCTTTCTTTTCTCTTACAAAAGCTTGCTCCCGTAGTGCTCTATTCGTAAGCAGGTTGTTTTTGCATCATTTCAATCACAATGATTGATTAAGATTTCACTTGCAAGATTAAACAAGATTAAATTCAGACCACGTTATAGGAACCCATATTTTATGAGCATATGTTTAGAGACTCAAGAACACTATTAGGTAAATGAGAGTACTCCTTTCTGTTCGTAGTAAAGATGATGATGCTGAGTTTATCTTTGTTTTGGGACAAAGGGTGGAGGAAAATAGGAACTCGAAAAACCTAAAAAAGAAAAGTTACGTAGGCTGCTACTATAAGATCAGTTTACATTTCGAAAAAACAAATGAGTTTCAAAACCGAGAAATGCATATTTTGAAGCCAACTTCCTCTAGCGCAAATAATTGAACAGTCTAACCACTATAATAGCTTAAAGATAAACCCGTCACAACTATAGTTTCTTCTATGTGTGTAATATTCTTAAAGAGATTATATCATACACTAATTATTTTCTCCGAATATATCCACCTGTAGTGATTATTGTATGCCTACTTATTGTGTTACAAATTGAACTGACGATATGGGATTGGTTTGTTTCTCTATTGTTTTCCCTTCAAATAGGTTTTAGATAGTGGTGGACGTTTGCTGGTAGCTCTAGGTTCTGGATTATGGCCTTCTATGGTTCTTCTCTCGGAGATTGTCCAGACCTTCATCTTAGCAGACTTCTGTTACTATTACCTCAAAAGGTTTGTTCTTAACTTCAAGAGCAGATCAAACTCAAGAGTCCCTTCTAATGTTTGTCTCGTCGTAGTTCCTCAGTTTCAATGTAATGGACTTAATTATGTTTATATTTTGCAGTGCTATAGGAGGAGAGCTAGTCCTACGCCTTCCCTCGGGAGTGGTGTAATTGAAGATCCTTTTATGATGTCATCAACAGATGCATAGCCACGATCAGTTAGGGAAGCTGATAATAGCAGGGAATAGTGGTTGTATGTAAAGTTTTAAAACAGGTAACCTGGTTGGAGACTTATACAATCTAAACAGTTGTTCATAGTTTTAGCAGATTTTGTTATACTTCCCACTGTAACATGAAATATGCATACAGTTTGTTAATACTTGTAAACTCAAATGTGACACTTTATGTAAATAATCATTTTAAATTCATTATCATGTGTAACTTACTTTGTCTTCATCATAAGAAAATTGAAGTGTCTTGATATGAAATTATTTGTGAACATAAGAATGTGAAAGATATAATTTGCCACATAAGTTTGATACTAACCATCTTTTAAATGCTGTAGCATCAAAGATATATTAGCTACTTCTGACCAAGCTGATTAAAATTGCGAAAACCATAAGACTTTTTTTATTTTTATGTAATTATTGATTTAATAAGTACATAAAATAGAATTGTAAATAGTTGTTATTGAGTCATTTGGGGAACAGAGCACGGTTAGACAAGACGTTTGAATGAGATAAAGCCCCACAACGCCATTAAGCACCAAATTGACATAGGAAAAGAAAGCTTTTATTAGCTTCTGCTTTGCTGGAAGCATACTGTAATTCATGTATATTATATACAACATCTTCAGTTATGAGACACTGAATTACTCGGAATTTAGAGAGGTAGCTCACATGATTGCTCTATGTAATACTACGTATTATACTAAAAGTCATATAGGTTAAAATCAGGAGTTGGAAGCAGCATCTATGTTTATAACTGGAACTATCATTTGGTAGCATAGGGTACGAGTCCCCTGCTGGCATCACACAGTTCTCACCATTGAAATAAATTGTTCGAGGAAGTGCCTCTCCGTTTCTTAATGTGAATGTCTTTAAATCCTTCTCCAAAAGTATATCTGTAGTCACTGAACCCAATCGATCTTCATCAGCATTCAGAAGTTCCTTGTTGTAGTACTCTAACCCCCAGAAAAGGGCAATCTCATCTGCAAGAGTTCTCACGACTGTGATGAATTAAACTTGATGACTCCTAAGTACTGACATAATTCATCTTATTATTTATTAAATATGCCAAACAGTACTGGACTCTACTAAGTCTCCTTTCCAGAATTGGAGATCTGTTGGGACAACTTGATGTTGCCTAATGAGTCAGTACGAGCTTCCCTAGAACAGCACTCACATTTGCATTTTGTATCAACTATATTAGGGGCTATTGAATAGCTATAAAACATTGAGTTATATCTAACTACAGTGTATATAAATCTGACAATTCCATATAATCTGATCGCTATAGCTTCTACATTATTGACGTAGTCTGGATTATGGGATGATGGGAATGGATGGAGCCGTCAGAGAAATGTCCTTAAATCACTTTTGGATTGGATTTCTCACACACAATCCATAATTATATTATTATTATCATTATTATTATTATTTAGTTTCAAATAGAGATGGTGTTGCAGGTACCTGAAAATCCGACAGTGGGAAGTTTTGAGCTGTTAAAGCTATATGTTATTGTAGACTGGCTGAAACCAGGATGTTGAACCAGTATGTTCCAGTCTGAGTAGTTTCTCTTGTAGTTGTAGTTAGAAATTGTCAGTTTGACTCTCCAATGATCCACATAGTTGTTCTTAACATGCCAATGAACCCGTACAGGGCACATATGGTCAGTGCATTGTACTATGTCAACTTTGTTGAGAGAATGAAATGTTGGGGACAACGGATAATCAGCTCTATTATTGCACATAGATGAACATAATTCAAACGTTAGTCTGATGTCAGCAGAAATCATGAAATCAAACACATTCCTAGACTTTTAAGAACGTACCTCATGCACAAAGCTTTCCTTTGATTAGCTTGTTTGCACCCACAGCTGCATGTAGGGCAAGATGTGATGGTAGGGCTGTAGAATGTTGAGAGTGAAATACAACACATTGGAGTTTTGTTGGCCAAAAAACTAGAATAAGTGCATACTGATTTCCATGTTCCTGCAGACCATGAAATATTTGCAGAAGTCATATTCCTATTGTAAGGCACTCTATGGGATAACTAAAATACTTCGTATTGAAACAATGAGTAATGAGCTAAAGTTGCTTCAGGAAGATAAAGATCGAGCTTTCGTTGTTATGTCTATAGTTCAACAGAAAAATACAGAGCAGCTGACTGCTGAAGCTTATGCTATGTTATAAAACTAAGGGTTGATGGGTGGTCTTTTAAATTTGATGGAAGGAGACAGTGTAGCATAATATGGTGTATCCATTTGACATCATTTATTTTGCTTTAGCTTTAATTTGTCATTCAAATGAGCAACTCAGGTGTACTTTGATTATGTGTCGAGGCAAATGAATTAAGGAAAGGGTATAAATGTGTACACTGTATAAACTCTTCTAAACAATTCCATAAACACCATCAAATTAATGTTATTTTTCTGAAATTATACTTGATGGATTTGTACTTACTGAAAACCTGAACTTCTCTTCTACCCCCTATGTCAGAAAAAACAGTGGGGTAGGTGTCAGTAAGAGGGCCACAAGTATAGCCAGGACCTGGTGCCATCAAAGTAAGTTTTTTAGGCACTTGGGGAGGAGTATCCTTCCCCAAGTTACCGACTGTCATCTCAAAGGAGGAGAATGATCTGGAAGGGTCAATAGCCCGGGCAGAAAGAAGGCCGCCTCGGCAGCAGTCCTCTGATCTATTTTGCGGCGATGCATCTGGCATTAGATCAACAATGACAGGATCTTTCTTGCAGGAGTGTGCTATCTGAGACTTCAAAGTTTTCGTTTTGGCGCATTTTCCCTGCTGTGTGACAACGCCCCCTGCCATTGACCATATAACTTCTTTCTTTGCCCATGTCCATCCCAGCTGCCAACCAGGTTTGTCTACGTGCCGATAGTTATGGTAGTTTTGGATTGTTACTCTTGCCTGTAAAGATGCATCATTTATACTGTACATACACCAAAAGAACAGTGCCACAAACAATAACATAGTAGATTAAGTCAATTTCTCTCGGTAGGAAACACAATACTAACCATATAGCCATCATTTGTCCATTCATGAATGTCGAAAATGACTGTAATGTTCCCATTTGGATCCAATGAATCATAAGAATCTGCAAGGCAGATAAATGATCATCTACATTTGCAAGGAAAACCATCAACTTCGTGAAATCAAAGAGAAGTTAACGAGCGTTGCCTGAAAAACTGCATATTGCAGCTAATAATATTGACATGAGAGCTAAAGGTCTTAAACTAGAAAGCATCCCCTCCAATTTGAGTATAACTTGTAGAGACAGATTAGAGGTAGTTATAGTAGAATGCGACAAACATGTTTCTAGAAGTTTGTGTGTGTAACTGTAGTGTCGGCTTATCCTTGGACGTTGAAGGATTAGACAAGAACCATTGGAATTATCAACACGAATAAAGCAGGCAAATCCAAATGAGCAAATTCCTTGCAGTTCCACCCTTCTGAATGAAGATTCCATAAATATGCCTATGTTGGTGGAGGCTGGTTTTTGGACTACTCAAATATCTGTATCTCTAAGTATGTAAGAGGCGGCACACACAGTTGCCGAGCAATTAATTTTTATGTTCAGCTGAATTTGTGATTATATCGGTTGTATGATCTGAGCTGAGTACACCTAATTAGTATAAATACTTTACATTAATAATAATGATATAATATACTACAATTAATTTCCCATCTACATTCAATTATGGCTTCAAATGTTACTTGTTCAGTTTTTTTTTAATCTAACTACTGCTGTCAAAGTGTTGTCAGAAGTATCTTTACGTGTAACAGTACTGCTTGGCACTCTGCAAAATTCGCTTGAAGTTTTACATTGCTCAACGATCATTTCTTGGAAAGAATTTCCAAGTTCCAAATATTGGCTCTATTGCAAGTTTTACATTGCTGAGTACCTGAATTCCTCTTCCACCTCCGGACTTGGAAGGATTGACAGCCCATGCAGCATGCAGCATGCAGCATGCAGCAAGAAGACCTCCTCACTCCTGTTTTGAGCCAAGGGTGCTGTAGTTTATTTGTATGTACCCATTCATCTAACATTCTACTTACCATTTATCTAACATTCTTCTTAGAACAAATACGTAAAGATAATATATCATTTAATAACATGTATCAAATTATTTTTGAATTTCAGATATATGAAATATTTAAGTAAAAGTAGGGATCATACATTATTATACTACCAATTATTAACATGAAAATTTGTTCTAATATTATTAAATGAGTATAAAGTTAAAAACATGGAAATAAGAAATAGATAGAAAAAAAAATTGTAAATATATGAAATAAAAACAAAAAAAATCTAATAGCATCACATAGTTATGAATTAACAAGGCTCTTATCGCATCACAAACCACTCCCAAGAAAATCTTCCTATTTATATTTTCCTCATTTTCTCGCACAAGAAAATCACCAACCACTCCCGATAAAATCTTCCTATTTATTTTCTCTCATTTTCTCGCACAAGAAAATCACCACACAGAGAGAACCGGAAACCGTTACCATCCATTGAATATCAGGCAAACTTTGAGACACAACAGCAAAATCTTTGGTTACCCAATAAAAAATAATCCTTAAAACCAAACCTCAAACCCCTCAAACAAATAAAAAGAGAAAGACAAGAAACGCAGAGCAACAATGGCTTCAACAACATCAGAAAAACCGCATGCAATATTCGTCCCATACCCGCTCCAAGGCCACGTGATCCCATCCGTCCATCTGGCCATCAAGCTGGCATCCAAGGGCTTCAAAATAACCTTCATTAACACCCACTCGATCCACCACCAAACTTCCATGTCCCAAATCACCGGAGAAGATATATTTGCCTCCGTACGGAGCTCCGGTCTCGACATTCAATATGCTACGGTGTCCGACGGCCTTCCCGTGGGGTTCGACAGGTCGTTGAACCATGACCGATTCATGGCATCATTGTTGCATGTGTTTTCGGCGCACGTGGAGGAGGCTGTCGGAAAGATAGTTGGGTCGGGTTGTCAGGTGGATATTTTGATTGCCGATACTTTTTTTGTTTGGCCGTCTAAGGTGGCGAAGAAGTTTGGGTTGCTTTATGTTTCGTTTTGGACAGAGCCTGCGTTGGTGTTTAGTCTTTATTTTCATTTGGATCTTCTTAGGATTAACGGTCATTTTGATTGCAAAGGTAACCTCTCTTAACAATATTACGTATAAATTATTAAAAGTATATTGATGTGATGTTCATATACTATACTATACGACTTATAATTAGTTTCAATCTTTAATTATTTATATGATTATATTATAATAATATATTATCAAGTATTTTGTTTCAAATTATATCAGAAGCTCGAGAGGATCCAGTTGATTACATACCAGGAGTAAAATCAATCGAACCAAAAGACATGATGTCGTATCTTCAAGACACAGATACATCCTCAGTGGAGCATCAGATCATTAAAAACGCGTTCCAGGATGCTACAGGTGCGAATTTTGTACTATGCAACACAGTCCAAGAGCTTGAAAATAGCACAGTTTCAGCTCTACAGGCTAAAATACCATTCTACTCAATAGGACCAATTTTCCCATCTGGATTCACAAAAAGCACGGTGGCTACAAGCCTGTGGGCTGAGTCTGACTGCTCCAATTGGCTCGACAAAAAGCCACATGGCTCGGGTTTGTATGTCTCTTTTTGTAGCTACGCTCACCTTACCAAAAGGGACCTTACAGAAATTGCTGATGGACTCTCAAAGAGCAAAGTGAACTTTGTTTGGGTTCTTAGGCAGGACATTGTGAGTTCAAACGATGTTGATCCCTTGCCAGTTGGATTCAAAGAGAAAGTTCGTGATCGTGCCATGATCGTGCCTTGGTGCTGTCAAATCTCGGTGTTGGCACACCCGGCAATTGGGGGGTTCTTGACACATTGTGGGTGGAATTCAATACTAGAAAGTGTTTGGTGTGAAGTTCCAATGTTGTGTTTCCCTTTGCTCACTGATCAGTTCACTAATAGGAAACTAGTTGTTGATGATTGGAAGATTGGGGTAAATTTGAGTGATAAAAAGTTGATTTCTAAAGAAGTCAAGGGGAAAATTGACTGTCTAATGAATGGAAAATTAAGTGAGGGGTTTAGAAATTCAATCAAAGAGGTAAAGAAAACATTAGAATATGCAATGAGGAGTGATGGTTCATCAGAGAAAAATATGAGTCAGTTCATCAATGATATAAATATCAAGGATGTAATCAGTAGTTGACTGAAATAGGGAATACTTTTGGATCTCCGACCGTACCCAATAATCATCTTCAAGATCATTAATATCTTCATGACTTACATCCCTGCGGAAAACTCCATTCCAATTTGTGAAAAAATCAAGTTTTTTTTTTTTTTGTTACTTTTCTCTCTGTTTGCATGGTTTCTGTAAACCAAAACAACACTTGATCATTTCATTACTATTTACTTTTTTAATTTTTTTAATTCAAGTTTCTTTTGTTACTTCTCAAAATTTATAAAATAAGTTAAATAATTATGTATTTTCAAATTTAATAAAAAAATTGAACTTAATTTGCATTTAATTTAAGATTGTAATTTTTCAAAACAATATTTGATATTTTTAATTTAAATTTACATTTGAAAATAGATAATCAATTCAATTTTAAAAGTTTGATCATGGAGTCACACATGTTGAGAGATGTTTAACTTTATATCTACACGCTATAATTATAATTAGTCATCTCTCAATTGTTGAATGAGAACACATATAATTTTTCCAAAAAAAAATACCATCTGGGTAGGTGTTTGGAAGCTCTTGTAATGGTTTGGGGTAATGAAAATACAGGTATTAACTTTACTAAAACTCAAAGTTTTGGTATTAAAAATAAATATTGGTACTAATGTTTCGAATTAAGCATTTTTTTGTATTTTTTTTAAAAAT
>JAYMTC010000920.1:0-10260 GCA_036897605.1 Melianthus villosus
AGATGATTTAAATTTTTTACTTATATTAAACTTGAAATCGAGAGCATAAAAAATGATTTATGCTCAAATAATTAAGAAACATTTTAACGAAAATTAATTTTAATTGAAAAACATTTTCCATCAAAATAAATGTTAAAAAATTTAAAATTTCAAAAAATATATTTCCAAGGCACATTTTCCATTCAACCAAATAAAATAAATTATATTGACGTAAATTACATCTAATCATTATAGCACCCAGAAAATAAAATAAAATTATTACATTATTTCTCTCCCTCTATTTTTGTCCAAGAGAAAATAGATCAAAAAACATAAATCAAATGGTCACCGTCATAAGGGTAGTTTTGTTATTTCACGGTAGTAAAGAAAAGATCTGATACGGTATGGGGGATCTGCTGAGCTTTAAAATCCATTGAAGCTGCCATCTCAATTCTCTTAACGCGTAGTCCTTTCCGATCCCTCTGCAAAGCTTGCGAAAGGTAATCTCAACCTCCATTTCAATCTGTTTTTGCAATAGCCAATGCCTTAAGAAATTCCTTCCACTTTCAAAAGTTTTGTTGATCAACAATAGGTTCGTTGTTGTGTTGTAATCAAATGCACCGAAATGCTTGTTGCAACGCCATTTGCCGACTGTTTTGGAGTAATTTCTGGTTTTCGATCTGATTTGTGTTATACTTCTAAGATTTCGGATAATTTTCATCTGATCTGAGACCGTTTTAGTGATATGGTTTGGGTTTGATAGCATTGTTGGCTAATTCACGAAGGGTTTTGATTAGGGTTTTCAATTACCTGCGTATTAGTCTAATTATGTATAAACAATTGCGTTTTCGAAATCCTTCTTTAGAAGCATGTGAATAGAATTTAGGGGTGTAAAATAGCATCTATTTTTTAGAATTTCAAACCTCCCATGGTACCTTGTTAATATCCTGAAAACTGATACACATTTTTATCATCACTTTGCTAAATATAAAACTTCTATACATATATTCTTTCTACCCTAGGTTTTGGAATCCATTTTCCATATGTAGGTGAAGGTTCGGATAAAATATTTTGTTCTCAATGAGCTGTGTATAAACAGTCTTTTCTGATGATCCGTTAGTGTAACTATTTTTCTGATGGTAATGTTGCCTTTAGCTTAGCTTCAGATTTTGGGATCATGGTAAAATGATAACCGCCTAATTGCATTTGTTGGCTTACGAGAGTTGCATGTGATGTATTCTGGTCAGTTTATATATTGATTGGGAATTATTATAAGATTGACATCAGGTAGGAGTGAGTCTGGTTTTATATCATTGGCTTATTCTTAAAGCTAATTATGTACTCGATATATGTCAATTTGCCTGTAACTGTGTAGGTATCCATAAACCAAAAGAATGGGGCTGACATTCACGAAGCTTTTCAGTCGGCTTTTTGCTAAGAAGGAGATGCGAATCTTGATGGTTGGTCTTGATGCTGCTGGTAAGACTACTATTCTGTATAAGCTCAAGCTCGGCGAGATTGTCACGACAATTCCTACAATTGGTGAGTCCGTTTTCTTCAATTTGTTCATTGTTAGTGCATATTTTATTGTTCTTACCGTCTAGCATAAGATACAAAATGTTTAGTATTTAATTTAACAATAAGGTCACCCCCTGGTCATAAGAAATTAGCAGCCAGGACCTCGTCGGGAACACTCTTCCTTATCACCACGCCAACCCTCTGGGTTTATGTAGTACTATTAATTAAGTTTTCTTACTGAATTACTCCTTAAGATCCTACAATTTCATGGCATGAAGTGAATTGTAACTGATGCTAGAGCTGTCGGTGGCACTTCATATACATTTTCTATGATTTCCGTGGGTTGGTGATTATTGACTTCAAGATAAAGCTTTCATCCACCTCATTAAACATTCAATGATTTTAGTAAATGCCATAACCTATTTGTTGCACGAGTTTTGTAATTGTGAGTTTTCTGCATAATGTTGATTCCTGTGACGTGAATAAGTTATCTCGTTCGACAGGATTTAATGTGGAGACGGTGGAATATAAAAACATCAGCTTCACCGTTTGGGATGTTGGGGGCCAGGACAAGGTATGTGCAATCCGATTATCCGAGTTGTTTCAGATTTAATGTTTTTATGTGAGTTATATTGCTTAAGAGGTTTTAATACTAAAAGGATTACTTCTTAAACAGATCCGTCCATTGTGGAGGCACTACTTCCAGAACACACAGGGGCTCATATTTGTCGTGGACAGCAATGACAGAGACAGAGTTGTTGAGGCTAGAGATGAATTGCATAGGATGTTGAATGAGGTATGTTTGTATTATGTAGAGGATTCAGTCATACTCTGCTCATTATGTAGTCCAGCAGCAACTTTTTATATTGTTTAGCATGAGCAAGAAGAGGATGAATTAAATTTGTTGGGGGAGTAAAGATAGGCCATTTTGGCCGGAAATTATATGCTTGCAAGTTGTGTGATTTTAATTGTGTAATTTCACGAACCAATAGTAACTCCAAAACCATTAGAACATGTAGCATGAAATGCCATTTTCACTTTTATTCAGCTTACATGTTTATTGGGATTATATTGGTCAGAGTAATTAAGCTCTTTTAAGTTTTAGATCTCACTTTTTTTAGGATGAGTTGCGGGATGCAGTGTTGCTTGTGTTTGCTAACAAACAAGATCTTCCTAATGCAATGAATGCTGCTGAGATCACTGATAAGCTTGGCTTACATTCTCTAAGACAGCGTCATTGGTAAACTTCCTGATCATATGATGTTGTGCATTGGAATAATATTTATGTTCTGTCTTGCTTGTCTCAGTACCCTATTTTGTGCTTCTGTTGTCTTTCCAGGTACATCCAGAGCACTTGTGCAACATCTGGAGAAGGTCTTTATGAAGGACTCGATTGGCTCTCAAATAATATTGCTAACAAGGCAAGTTGCAGTACCTTTTGCCCCGTTTTCTAATGTTTTAAGTAGCTGGAACACCGATGAACTCTTATCCTAGATTTGTATGTCAGTACTACACCAAAAGGTATTTGAAAATTCTTATCCTTATTTGTATCTATCTCATTGCAGGCATAAGGTCATGTCTGTGGACTGGCTACTCTGGATGCGAGATTCTGAATGCAAGGGTGGATATTATCTAGTTCCTTTTAATTTGTTTGTTCCTTTGTTTTTCTTTGTATAAGACACAACTGGCTTCTGGCTATACATGCTTCAGTACATGAGGGATGATCTTGTTTAGGACTTTATGAATCATCATAATATAATAACACAATGGTGGATGCTTGAATGTGCTTTTGTTTTATTTATAATTTCCTCAGGAGTAGGACTCATTTATCCAAAGCCTTGCTGAAGGCCCATTTTCCTAACACTCCTCAAACCCATTCCACAGTAATGGCTAACAGTGGCAGTAGATGTGTTCAAATGCACATTGGCTTACTATGTTGTCAACTACTCCAAGCTTCGATAAGTTATTTAAATATACTTTCACTTGAATGACCTTTTTAAGTTTAACACAAATTTGTATAATAATGTGTGGGGTTGTATTTGTCGTCAATCATGGCTTCCATGCCAGAGCAGCCCATTTCTTACTACATCCCTGCACCTACTGCAACTTGATATCTCCTAAAAGATTGTTCTAAGTTGGTGTGTTTCTTTAATATTATATTATTTTCTCTTTGTTTATACTACTGGTCTGGTCTGGTCTGGTCTGGTCTGTCTCTCTTGTGAGGAGATGAGGTACATATAGATTCTTATTGTATTTTATTAATATTAACAAGAGTATCTAATGGCAAGAGAATGTGTAACTTTACCAAAAGCATCCATTAATTTATATATTATTACCTAATATATCTGACTTTTAAAATCTTAATGTATACAAGTATAATTATTTGTGTTTCATCTGTTGCTAACATAAGACATCACTTCCTAGATTATTGCCTATGTTCGTTTGTTGCTCTATTTATTGTCTAATTACATGAACCCTAGAGAACTTTCAAACTTAACACCTTTGCCGTTTATAATGAAATAGTTCAAAACAATTTCAAGTTAGCAGTATCTATATTCATTATCTATTTTTCCTAGAATTTCTTTGGTTGTCCCAAAACAATCCACAGAATCATGGACACCATATTCTAATTTGATCACCATACAATATTTTATAAGTGCCATAGGAAGAAAAATAAAATGGACCAGAAAATATAAGACATGACTACAACATATGCAGCCTTTTTTACCAAGATTCTACGCCAAATGCTCTATGCAAAAGAAAAAAAAAACTCTGTGAAATCATGATGAACATATCATGTAAAGTTGAAATCATGTTTTCGAAATACAGAACTGAGGAATAAGTGGTGGAGCAAATGTTCCTCACCTTAAAAAATAGCACCATACCTTCATTAGTCCTCGGGAGGGAAGTCTTCCGCACCTTCTTCATATTCTTCACCATGGAAGTCTGTAACTGGTAAGCAATCATCTTCAAACAGAAACGGTGCCGTTTCTTTGCTACTAGGTTTTCTATCATTCCTTTCTATAACTGAAACAATTTTTTCGTTAATGTAGTCTTCAACGTTTCGAGTGTCTATTTCTTGAGACTGCAGTCCAAGAAGAGAAAAGCATTCTCCTTGAAAGTCTAAGTCCCTCGAGGACAGTATCAGTCCGGCGATTGATCTTGCAAGATCAGGGGCATAACTGCAGATCTAACCGAGAAGCCAAATGACCAATTTGAAACCAAATGACAGTATAGTGACAGAGAACTGCTACATCAAATTTTTTTTTTCATGTATGAAATTAGCCAAAAAAAAAGCTTATATAGTGCATTATAGTAACTTTTTTGAATGAAAGCTAAAACAAGGACTTTTTAATTTTTTTTACCATCCCATAAATTATACCAACAAACATTTGCACGTAATGATTCCAAATTTAAAAGAAGACTTGTCATAGTAGTTTTAAACTAGACAGCTTTCTACAGTCAGGTAATCTAAATTTTCAGCTGACATTCTGGACCATAGTACTGGCATAAGAAAAAAATAAAAACTCAAATATGCATAAGTGGATCAACATATATGTATAAAAAATGAATTAACTGTTAAATGTTATTATAAATGTCTATAATTCATACACATTTTAAAAGGTCGTTTATTACCTCTTATTCACCTCTTAATAGGGCGGTTCACTTAATCATTAAGTGTTAAGTAAACCGGCCACTTGTTTGGTAGGACGGTCTTAATAGGCTCTTAATGCCTCTTAATGATTAAGTGCTAAAATTCTAGTTGAATCATTAAGATGCTACATCTGAATTAACTCTGAATAATGCTTAATATTACATTTTGCAGTTATTTTTACCACATTAAATTATTGTCTCTTAATGAACTCTTAATCAATTCAGACACATTCAGATATTGATTGATTCATTATTCAGGACTTAACACTTAATTTTATCAAACGACACCTAAGACTATTTTTCTTCCATCGAAGTACTAAATGTGAGATCAAGAGAGAGAGAGAGAGACTTACTTTGAGGGCATGTGCACTTAAAAGAATTCCTGCATATTTCTCCTTCAAATCATCCAAAGCAAGTTTAGTTGCCTTTCTAAGAAGATTGCGATCGGGTCGAGTATTTTGTTTTGTTGGCACTGTTATGTCTTTGGTAGAATGTCAAGGAATTGATACATACATATGACAGAAAATATAAACATCGAAGAGTATGTACTACTATCAAAAGGTATGTAAGACTTAAGAGGATAAACTATATGAAAAAGGAATATCTGGTACCAAATTGGATATTGATCATGGTGACAGTGGATGGCAATATCTATACGAGCACATGGTGGCAGGTCTTCCCATTCTAGCCACGTATAACCACCTTGATCTACAATGCTCCCCAAATTCAACCCATAACCTTTCCAGTCCATGCTTGTCAATGCGTTTACAGATGATTTTGAAATTGAGCAATGAACAAATTCCATAAAATACAAAAGCTGGAAAACAGATGTTCAGGTCATCTAAGTAAAACATCAATTAGAATATAAAAATTACAAAACCAACCATCTAACAAGGAAACCATAGTTAGTGGGAAATGGTTATTTCTCTATTTTCTTTTCGGTTTTCTCCCTACTATATCTCCCTCATGCTGTCCCAATAAAGGAGCATTTATAACATGAAAACATCATGCCATTATCCAAAAATAAACTAGTATTAATAGCGAGGCTACTCACCAAAATGGACAACAAAAACTAGAATTTTAACAGGAAAACATCATGCAACTACCACTATTATCATACCTCATGTCATCCAACAGAGTTCTCGTTTAAAATGGACAACGTTCTCAATAGGAAATGAAAGTGATAATATATCAATGAATTGCTTTCTAAGTCTGCTCCCGAGTACATTGTAAAACAGTTAAGAACCTTAAATTTTTTTTTAAAAAAAGGACAATATATGAACCTCTGATCTAGCACTACAAGCCATGATGCAAGGAGTGGCTGAGAATTCGCTAATTATAACCACTGCTTCTGCCACCAGTCCGGTTGTCCCGCGGCTTTCTGTGCAGCATGCTATTCCTCTCCCTATCTTCCGATGCTCCCTATTGGTAACACAAAGAACTTAAAAATTGCCTACTGGTTTACAAAGTTTTATAGTTGGTAGCAAAATAATTACATTATCGATACAGCAGAAACTGTAAGAGGGAGAGACGAAGCCCACTGTTGAATAACCATGAGATTAAGGCATAAGTTTCAACAGTTGTAAAGAGAAAACTGTCAATCAGGAGCAGCTAGACGCACCATGGACCATCATACCCCAAATTCCAAGTCATGCAAGGTAACTTTAAAACATAAACAGGAGGGCACATGAATACAGTCCAAACTTACCATCTTGGGAAACAAGATTCACACTTATCTCTTCTTCTATTTCCATGCTTTAAGATATAACCTTCAAGTCCTGACATCAAACGTTCCACATTTGAAGCTGAAAAAGGCAAAGGATTGAACTCATTTGCTAGAAAGACATTCTCGTGCCGAGTTCCAGGACCATCCCCATGTTCAGCCACCAGTTCAAATGCAACATTCTGAACACAAGTGAAAGCTAATCAATTAGTAGTAGATTCCACAGGATGATAAAATGATCAACACAGTTCAGGTACTATCCTGCTACAAATAAAGCAATAGATGATTAAGTACAGCTTACAGGGATATTCAGAATGAGCATCTGCAAAAGAAATAGACAATCAGAATTATGAATAGAGGGAAAATATCTGGGAAAATTAGTTTAAATAAAAGACATCAACAAGCATTACACAGAAATATGAAACGTAATAGAACATGCAAAAAATTTAAGAGGGCTTACAGGATCACAAAACAACTGTACTAATGATAAAGAATCATTTAACAGATATACTGTCACAACTAACTAACCAGATCTTTGAAATCTTTTCTGCAGAAAAACAAATAGTCATCATAACGCTTGCTAAAGGTTGCATGTCCCATTGAATGGATCAAATTCTTTTTTTTTAGAACATCACTTCCCTCCGTACTAGTATAGGTGACACACTGTCTCCATTACCCTTTATTTCTTCATAAATTATGTGGGTGGACCTTTGTGCTGGAGCCGTATGAAAATCATATTCCCCTAATGCTTGCTATAATGCAAGGCTTCAGTAGAATAGACCAAGGGTACTTAGTACGCCATATTTACTATTAATTTTTCCGATTGCTTTACTTTGTACACGGTATTTCCCAATTTAGCTAATTGCAGTCCTAGGGTATTATTAAGGAAGACCAACAGTAGCCCTTAACAAAGTGCTAGTCAGTTGCTCCTTGGATCATTAGTATTGAGATGAGGTCAACTGGTATACTGAAGATCATACAATCATACTATGTGCATGTTTACAAAGTTGCATCTCCATAAATGTTTAGCAACTATTAGTACCACCCATGCATTAGCAGCCGACATAAGAAATCCTCTAATCTGCAGGGTAGAGCCAACAAACCTTCTGAAAGAAACATTTAATTTCTGCCGAAAAAACATCAATGCTTTCGAATATTGACAGATATACTTCAGTTCCGCTGAGAAAAAAGCACAGAGAAGCCAAATGTTAGAAGATTTAGATATCAACACCAAAAGGACTAAAATAACCAGCGTACCTGAATTTCACACCGTTTTTGGGGTTCGATGGGAGCATAGTCAACCTTCTGCGCGAGTTACTTTCTTTTAGAGTCAACTTATAGTGAATCACCTCAGCATCACAAGTGCCTGCAATCGATCTAATTAAATATATCCTTAAACTAAAAGAGAGAGATACAACGTTAAATAGTTTTGAATGGAGAAAACTACTTCAGCCATAAGACAGCTTTGTAAACAGTGACTCTTACCTGTAGTTCTGACATAAAGTACTCCATCTGCATCAAAAAACAAAAAAATATCTCTGTAAGTATATGTTTCACTATAATTTTTTAGTAACATGCAAAAGGACTAATGCTGCACAATCAGCAGGACACGTGAGAATACTGACCAATGAAGCTTCATGAATTTGACAAAGACCCAAAGTCAGACTCCCTTCATGGTGCTACTCATTAAATTATTGATCCATCTTTCAATAGTTGATCATAGAGGTGTATGATATACTATAATTGGATCAGTAGGTATTTAATATAACTCCAACCAACCAAATATATCTTTAACAGATATAATGGATGACAAAGAACCACAAACAAAGTAAAGAAAAAACAATGCAGAATTTTGTTAACATAATACCATTTTTACTCAGTAAGGATCACGACAATTTCCATCTGTTAGTATTCTCAATGCTCATTACAAAAACTGATTGAAATGTTGCTCAGTGAAAAAACTAAGGAAGTTGGCATAATGGTACTGGCCTATGTAATCTTTACACTGACCCCATTTATTATCAGTATCAATATCAACTTGTTTAATGTACTTCAAGACTTGAAACTCCTCCAAAGAGCTGCCAATGCCCGTATCCGAAACTGCTTGTAATAAATCCAAAAAGAATTTCGATTATTTTACTAAATGTCATTCAAAAGTTCAATAAATGCAATCATTTAGATTTCCAAGAAATTATCAAAAAGGCTGAAATGAAATGTATGAATTTACTATATTTCCCCATGTTGACGGACCATACCAAATATAGCACATGTGAACTGACATAATATAAATTAACCCAAACATTCAGTAATGTTTCGTTTAGTAGATGTCCATTATGTGTGCCAATGTCTCTTATCAAGCTACACACGAAAGATATATATAAATACTGAAAACTAAACACGCATACTTGAAATTCGAACAAGGAAAGGAGAATCAGGAGGTGGAGAGCGTTTGAGAACAACTGAAAGTCTTGCTAGATCTTCAGAAACACGGCATCTTTGAAATGCACTCGAAATTAACTGCGAAAGACACATAATCGACAGTTAAAAAGATAAACGGATATAGAAATGAGATCGAGCAACCAAGAAACTGCAGAATCAAAATGGAGGTTAAACTCACATATTGACATAGCTGTAGAACACAAGTAACCTCCATTAGAGAGAGTGAATCGTCGGAGGAGAAGAATATACAAACTCTCCGGTTCGCTCTGCAATGCAAACGAGCTAGCACCGGGCTGGTCCCCAGTCCATAACCGTGTATAAGTTCTTTTTTATCAGATACCGTATCTTTTGTAAACTGTGTATGGTGTAATTTCGTTTTTGGGCTGCTTATTTTGGGCCGAGGTCCACAATAATCTTTATTCGGCCCTACCAGAAGCTGAAAAGAAGAAAAATTGTAGAGGCCAACCCCTGAAGGTTCCTATACTTTGACACTCGTATTTCATTCTTTCACTTTTTCATATTAATTTTTTTTTTTCTGCTTAAAAAATTTGTAATTGTTTAATATTGTGTTTAGCGATTCTGTGTTGAAATTTTATATTTTAGATAAAAAATAAAAATTTCAATACAAAATTATAATTTTCAATAATTACTAAATTTAAAATATATGGACCCTCGGTGCTAAGTTATAAATATACATGCAAATTTTTCAACAAGAACAAATAAACTAATATTTTTTTGCAAATTACAAAGATTATATTATAAAAGTTGTGTTTTTATACTTTATGTGAACCGGGCCTTGTGTGGCCCTCATACCATTTCTTTGGAGTTGTTTTGATACTAGTAGCCGTAATATCCCATCCCTAGCATGCATCGTCGGATTAGGGATGGTAATTTCTTACACGACACGCTAATAAGCGGGTTAGTGTTTATTTTAAATGAGATTGGGT
>JAYMTC010000921.1:0-10259 GCA_036897605.1 Melianthus villosus
ATTTATCTTATTTAACTAATTTTTTGTATGTCTTTAAAAATAGGAATCAAGCGTGTACAAATGTTTTGAATATTGAACTTCTTTTTTAAACTCTGACTCTCTATCAATTTTCTTTAAGTGGGAGTAATAAATGCTATTGTCGATTTCTCATCTCGTTCTAGCGGGAGTCATAAATGCTACTATTGACCATGGAGTTTCCAGTCCTAGTCTAAATTGTGAGTCTCGTCGAAATAAAGTGTTAACAAGGTTGTCTCTTGCCTCCCCATGGATTCAGCAGCAGTTCTTCTATTTATGATCTTTACTTTTGTTTTGAAAATACTTAGTTCCATCTAATTGAGGACTTAACTACTGGGATTTCATTGTGTATTATCGCCTCTCAGGTAATGAGTAGGATTTGGATTTGTGGAGCAGGGGAAATAGTTCATTGATTTTAGGTTATTTTAACTTTTACTGCAATTGTTTTCGTTACATTAAGACTAGGGAGTGATTCTTATTATTATTATTTATAACTTTTACAAAGGAGATTTTGAATTATCTTTCAACTATAGTTAGCATTTGTACAGTTTTGCACGCGTGGTACAAGTGGTGTTGCCGTGTGTCTACTGTGTTAGTGGTTCGGGGCGTGATAGGTCATGAAAAATGCATATGTATATGCATTAAATAAATTTATGGCAGATAAGAAGTTAAACACAACAAAGAAGCATGCAAATACGTAATTTGTAGAAAAATAGCAGCACATACAGGTTTGAACGTTTCAAAACTGCACACAGTGTGAGAGTTTGTTGTCATAACCCTTTGAGAATGCCAATAAGCACCACAGAATGCTCTATCACATCCTAAACCTGCAGACCAACCAAATCACAAAATATTGCTATAATTTAACTAATATTTTGTAAGGAAGCAAATGATTTATCATAAAGCCCATAATGACCAGGGAAACAAATAAAACAGACGTACAACTTTGAGGTACACCAGCATTTGCTCTGGAAGGCATTAGTCCACCACATCCATGGCATTGTATATGGACAGTGTTTGGGTTACACCGGAATCCACCATATCCAATGCCTGAAAATTCCAATTTGAAATATCTTAGTATACGGAAAATAATGCAACAGAAAAAGGCATAATACAATGTCCTAAAGAATACTGGACTTGGAACTATATGATATACAACATTGAAGGATATGTAACCCATAATACAAACCGTAAGATTGACCGGTAGAAATTAAATAATACGAGATCATTCAACAATATACATATACTTTGTAGGAAAAGGTTTTCCATAAGTGCAAATTATACCACATTGAGGGCATGAAAGCACTGTTTCATCAACTTCCTCGCTCAGTTGTGGATGTGCCCTCTTCCTGTGATGCTTCTTTCCAGTCTGAATGACCTAATACATATTATGAGAATAGTAACATGAGGACATTTCAGTGCGTCTGTTATCTGATATACTTCCAGTAAGGTCTGGAGACACTAAATGGATGGATAACCAAAGGTTTTTACTGAACTAAAGCATGCGCCACGAATTAAGTACTTACAAGATTTGATTTGACTATTGCATAAGAATTTAATTGTGCAATATCTTCATCTGTACGTCGTAACGAAGAATCAGCTTGAAGTATACCCTAGGAAAAATAAATGAAAATAATATTTTAATAACCAAAAAGAAGTCCAACACGATGTCACATAGAATGTTAATATTAAATTTTACACCAGTAAACTGTAATAGTAAACTAACGAAACATATATGCTATTAATTACAATGCTTTGTAAAGTGAAATAATCTTACATTAAAATTTGGTATGTTCATTATGCAACGTACATAAACCATTTCACAAAGCCACAACTTTAGTGATAAAGATTAGAGATTGCAAAGACTAACCATACTGAGTACTACAACATGGTAATGGTGGAAAAATAAACATATAATATTTTCACGTATTTGTACTAAAAAGGCACCAGTTAAACAACATAGACATGCAGAATTAAAAAAAATGGCATGAATTGAGTCCATAGCAGTTTCAGATTATTATTAATTAAAAGCCAAGGAGCAAACAAACAATTTAAGCACATTCTGTAACATGGAGCACTCTAAATGTGCCATCATTTACTGAACCTTCAGTCACAAAATTACAAACACAGGTTTACCCAATAACAATGTAAATAATTCCCTGAAGCTAACAAAAGATACATTCACATAGGCTAAAGGCCATTGCTTTTTCATCAAATTACATGAAAGTTATAACACACAGTGGTTATGCAGTAATCAAAGGAAAACAAGAAATTTAAGCACGTTAACCTTGGAGCATTTTAAAATACCATCAATCCGGTATCACTGGATGGTGTTCAATTCAACCAAGCATTACCAAGATATGTGAATATGTTATAATCTTCATAGTTGACTTCTGGACTAGAGGAATATAACTGAATGTCCAAAATCCCCTACAGTATTATCCCACAATAATTTTTTTGAAGGAAGATCATACTAAATAATGAAAGAAGTATTGCTTGTAATTCTCACTGAGGCCCAAAATAAAAACAAAAACATGCATCACTAAATAGCAGGCATAGGTTCACTAAATAACAATATAAGAAAATTCCCCGAAGTTTACAAAAGACCCGTTCAAATAGGAGAACAGCCCTTGCTTTTTTCCATCAGATAACATATTATGGCAAAGCTATAATACACAATTGTCATGCAGTATTCAATTAAGACAAACAAACAATTTAAGAATTGTAAACCTAGAGAATCAGAATGTGAAATTTCTTAAACAACCATCAAATTTATTCAAATTGAGCTTTGTGTTTCTTTCTCCAGTATACAGCATTCTAAGAACTCGGAAAGGTATAAAGAATCACACAGTTGTATGAGGATTATGCTCAGTTCTCCATGTAGCATGCTTAAAAGGTTAATAAACGCCTGAATTTGGAAGTTCTGTAATAGAGATTACTGCAGAATATATACCTCCTCAATATTATGTAAAAAGTGGTTTCTTCCAACGAATTGTACAAGTGCTCTGCATTGGGGACAAATTACTTTTGAACGTTTTTCCTCTGATCTCCTTAACCACTCTGAGAAGCAGCCATTGCTGAGAACAATGGGGCTCAACATCATTATAAAACTATAAACTGAATTAAAATTACAATTCATGAAAGAGAGATAAGTTACACACCAGAAGTTATGAAAGCAAGGAGCAATGGTTACAACGTCATGCCAAATATTCAAGCAAATGCTGCATTTTGCATGCTCCACATCTAAAGATACCTAGTGAAACCAAAAACAAATCAAACGAAATAAGATAGTGTTCAAAATGACAGATATAATTGTTGTTAAGATTTTACCTTTAACTGCTGAGGGCAGCTTTCTGGTTTAAACAGTACTTTGAATCTGTAGCTCAAGTACCCTAGAGAAAATAAGGTGATACACGATTTAGCACCAATCCAAGAAACCTTAGTGGAACAAGGCTAAATCTGAAAACTAAAAGTGTCAATTTTAGTTGGACAGAGGGAGTAAATATTACCACATGTAACAAACAGAGGAAAGAAAATTTTGTTCTGGAATCATGGGTTTAAAGGTAATGAAAAATGTGAGATAATTTAGGAGGTTCTCAGAGTACTTCAACTGGCTTTGTAAACTGAAATTTCATATCACTTTCTTATAAATTGATGTAAACAATCTTGTGTACTAAATTTTTTTTTCCTTACATCAGTTATCATTAGGTACTCTGAAAGAATGGATGCTAACCTTCTTTCTTAGGGCCTGAAATAATCTCGCTTCCACACTTGATAACCATATCGTCTTCATTTTGGACAAGGGTGTCATCAACAAGTATTGTATTGGAACTGCATAGCACAATCCCATCATCATACACAAATGAAATGGGATAATATTTACACAAATTGGACAATCTTTGTTAAGAGCATAACCAAAGTAATAGTATGATTGTTAGCCATAAAATCAGACTGAAAATAACAAGATATCAAATTCTTCACATGTCACAACCTTGTATTGTATTTACCAGGAACAAACCCAGAGGGTTTCATGTATAACCTATAAATTCTTGGACTGGTTCCACATATTCAGAAATCAGATTAGGTCCTACGAGGAAGTGTAGTTAATGTAATCAAGATTCCAGTGCATAGAACTAGATAGAGTTAAAATCATAAGCTTATTTTCTAAATATGATAAATAATTTTCATCTTAAGAAATTATTTCGTGTACTATATGAATTGGACTGTCCTTGGAGGGCATTAAGTCCAACAGTCGATGTTATCATATTTTTTTTGGGGTTGTGACACTATAGCATCACGAACATGGTTCTCCCACTTACACAACAATGCACCAATTGCTCCCCCAGAAGAAACAAGTGTAATTTCTGGACTTTATATGCATGACTTATAATATGTAGCTTTCACCAAAACTTTTCAGTATATGTACACATTTTTGGGGAAGCTATCCATGTAAAAGCTTGTTGACCATAGGAGATACCATTTGCTGTATTATACCTCTTATTTAGCATTGTGGCAGAAGTTAGATCGGGATGCCTTGTAATTTTGCACCATTGATGCTTAACAGGAGAAGAAGACGTGATCTCCGAGCATATCATCATTTCATCAGACCGAATTTCAACCTCCGAGTATTTGGTGTCTGATGGTACTGCAACAAGGAAAAGGATTATCCAAACCAAGAACTCGCCATTTAAGGCAATTGTGTTGTCAATGCCTAGACTATTCCCATAGAAAGCAGTCTTAAACATACAAATAACAAACAATTAGCAACAAAAGAATAAAGAATGGATCTATTGTAATCTTTATGTATTGAATTTCGATATCGCCATATCTATTCGCATACCAGTATGAGTCCTCTACTGGCAGGCCCAAGCGCACACCCGTGTGGATGACAAACTTCTTCCATCACTTAAGCTCAACATGTGCATGGCCTAAGCTAGCTTAATACGTCTTAGGGATTGTTTTTTTCCTATAACGGCTAAAAAACAGTACTGCATTGCATTTTAGAAAATTTATGCTTTTTGGGTGGATTGCTTGGTAATTCTAGTACTAACATCATTTTTCCCTAGTTTATATCTTTGTGTCTAGCCTCCTTGAGGAGAATGAAAAAAAAAAAATTTATCAGAGCATAGCTCCTTTTATAACCCTACACTCTCTTATGCTTCTCTCTTAAACTTCTAAGCTCGAAGGTTCATACTTCATAGTTAGGCATTACGCCTGTGTTGTGTCTTAATACTGCTCCTAAGACCTTGTAATATTACTACAAGAACGATGTTAGCAAAGTATGCCAGGAGAATAGATCTTACCTCAGGAAACAAGGTGCGCTGTATGAATCTCACCATAATGTGTTAGTTTTATCAAGTGAAGTCTGGACCTTTCTTTATTTTGTGCAAAGAGCGAGAGGAAGCTTTAAGTCTGTTGAATTTTAGCACTTCAATGAATTTTTTTTGGACAAATGTCTCAGAACAAATCGTTTCTGATACATTTGTTGCTCAGCTCAAATCCAGGAATAATTTATCTTACCTCTATGCCTCAATTCACATAATTAATCTATAACCTCTATATCGCATATCCCAGCATCCATAACAACCAAATCCCCTGAAGGACTAATAGAATCAGAAATATGGTGGGATTTAAAAAAAAACTGTTCACCAAATATTTAGCATGCTCTCCCCGCATCCAAGGGTCAAGAATGATTTATCAGTTTGTTGGTTACAAATAGCACAAGAAACAAAAATTCACAAACCAATGGGCATTTTCAATTTAAGGCAATTCAAAGCAGAGATAGACACAGGCGGTAGAGAGGTCCCCCACTTCGATTGCCGCCCGTTGGCATCTCCGAAAGTACTCTCCCGGTGAGGGGAGATAAGGGACTTCTCATACGTGTTGGGGATGGAGGTCTACAAACCAGCCTCAGTCAAAAAGGGTGTGCATTGCAACCACTTGAAGAAAATATTAACAATTTATCTATCGGTAAACACTCATCTCTAAGTCCGGCATAATTCAAACTTGTCCCAATTGGTTATAGTACAGTGAAATTGAAATAACATGCAAAAAGATCCAGTCTACAATAAGAAAAGGGGGAAACGGAAATACCAAGCATGGCCCAAATCTCGTCAGAGGAGCCCTTGGCTGCGGAGCATTCTCCAGCCTCCACCATTTTAATCTACTTTGACAGAATTATGAAAAATACTCGATTTTTTGTTTGGGTACAGTAACAGAGATGGAGAGAGTCAAGGGTTTTATGTGCAGGGAAGGGAAGATGATGAATGATGTGCTAAAGAAGCTACTACTGATTCGTTGTTTGTAACGGATGGGATACTCCTCAAATATTTTTCTCTAGCAATACATCCGCTGGCAATTGGTGACACGATCTTTGGGTTAAACCCATAAACTATACCCATTTGTTTTACACTCTTAATACTATTAAAATTATTAAAATGAGTATATAAAAAAGTTTTATACGAAGGGGACTCCTCGTCGTATAATTCATCTCCGAATCCATCCGCGAAAAATAAATGAAACGAGTCGAGTTCAAATATAATATTAAACCTGTTTATTTATCTAGACGGTAATTGTAGTCCGTAATATTACTCTAATCCATATAATATCTGAAAATTTATATAATAAATTTAATTAAAAAAATAAATATAAATGTAAATATAAAGCTAATGGTGTTCACAAACCCTACTACCATTTCAACTCCATCTCCTGCACCTCTCATCTCCTGTGTCTCCCCTATCTTCTGCGCCTACCTCCATATACTGCGCCTACCTCCATATACTGCGCCTCCGACGAAGAAGAAGGCCATCAACGTTTCTCCATCGGGTACCTCAATGAAGAAGACATCAATAACTTGTCTATGTTTGTTGTTTGTTTGGTTATATTCGGATTATGCGAACTACCCGAGTTCGATTATACCCGTTTATGTTCGCGAGTACCTGAGGAATACCCACGAGTCGAGTTCAGCGACATTTTTTTTTCCCAACTCGGAGCATCATATAGATATCCGGTTTGAGTCCGATCCGGTTCGAGAAAACCTAGTCCGTATACAGCTCTACTTCGCTCAAATAGCATGTTAAAACTTCATTTCTCCTCAATGCTCAAGCTAATAAAAAATTTTCTCAATAGATATGTATGGTTTAACAAAATTAAGTAGCAAAACCTACTTTCTGTTAAACACTATGAAGTACTAACATGCCGCAAAATGCTCGTGCTTGAGGTAATTCTTTTATTATTTATTTTAAATTAAAAGCAATAAGAAGAACAGGAAAAAAAAAACTTGCCTCTTCTGAAGCAGAATTTAGAACGTTCAGATTATTTCTAAGGTCAAAAACCTGGAAAACAAACACATATGAAAACAACAGTTGATTAGAACAGTAGAAGCACTAAGCAAACAAATTATATGAACAGATTGTACTCAAACCTGGGTACAGAACTGTATCTTAAATGAAAAAACTCTCAACTTGGACTCTACTCGTGGCACTTTCATCAACTCCAAAAAGAACTGCAACAGAAATGCATTAGTACATCAAGAAGTCATACAGCAAGTAGGCTGCTATTGCTTTCAGCCCAAAATGGTGGTACCACTCAAGTTACCAACAATTACCAATCAAGTGAAAAGAAAGGGACCAAAAGGAAAGCACAATCACCTGCTCACATTTTCCCAAGTTCTCCTTATCTCCATTATAATTCTGGTAAAAATAAATCATTAGCAATCAAAACAAAAAAGTACCACAAAAATACAAAAACATAAATATTTTGAATAAAAAAATTTTGTTCACTAAATCAACAAGTGTATATCAAATGGAACCTGCACATAGAAACAGAAACCACAAATTGGGGACGAAATGAAAAAGGAAAATAAATCAATTACCTTGAGCAATTCCATCTCTTCTTTTGTCGGACAAAACTTGATAAGGTTATCCAGCTGGTCAACATCTAACGCTGAATCATCCAAGGTGAGGATACAACTCTGTATTCAGCAGATGCATTCATATATAATTTTAAATTATTCATCATCCTGAAAAGGAAGTCTTAGGTCTAACAAAAGGGTCAAGAAAGGCATCATCTTTGCTTGTGATCAGATTTGAATAGAAATATCTCTCTTCAATAGTCATGTCAAAAACAAAAAGAATGATAGCAGTGCAACATAAGCTATTAAGTGGAGGAAGTGATAAATTTATAAACAGCAGAAAATTAGACAAAAGGAAAAAGTAGTAGCTTTTTAGTTAAGTGAAGCAGGGGTAGGCAACGTCTCCCAAACCACAGCAGGGTGGTTATGGATGGCTCGACAAATGGGCGGTTTTGGATAAAGCTTTAGAGAGACAATAATGGAGAACGAAGCTTTGAGTAGTACTGCTGAGTATGCCCGTCACCTTTGACAGGAAGGTTAGGGCAGATTTGGAGGATAAGCTACCAAAGCCTTATATGCTTTTATTTCTTTCAGATTTATCTTCTTTTTGCTCCAATTTTAGGTTTAATGCTTTAAATTCTGATAGATTTAGGTTTTACATACTTCTCTCTCTTGATGACCCCCACAAACTACACTGTTAAACTAGAGATATATAATCAAATTACTTAAGTTGGTAGGCTCCCTCTCTGCCTGTATAGATTTGAGGCCCAATTTTAGGCTGTTCCATGAGAAAATATTTATTAGAGCTAGAGATATATGGCTAGTCCTTTGAATGAAAATGCTTCTTTTAGGGACGATGCTAACAAAGCTAAGAATTGTACAATGACTAAAAAATAAAGGCAATACATAGACATCTAGGTAAGTTCAATGACTGAGAGAGATAAAAAATTATTGCTAATTTCAATGAAATAAACATTACAGTTATGCCTTCTCTGAAAGTCTAAGCTATACTGACTTCACTGAATCTGTCTTGCAATATCAAGTTAAAGATGCATTTACTTACAAACAGAAGACAGTGCTTCACTTACCACCAAATCAGGCAAAGGGATTTTAACTTTTGTAAGCATAATCTCACAGTTGTATGCCCGCCTCAGGTCAATCTGAAAAGGACAATAAATTATCATGAGAGGGCAACAATTCCTACCAGTTCAAGCCTTTATATGAAACGGTAGTATGATATCAAAGCATGAGGTAAGTTGAGGTCAAGGTTCAAACCTCATACATTTACCCTAATTTCACATGCATTTTTCTAGGCATCGTTATTGGGTTATATATACGCGTGTTGTCCATCTCAAAGTAAGGCAGTTCCAGCTTCATGCCGAACAAATAAAATTCACGCTTTCACGTGAGGAGTCTTTTATGATATTTATTTCCTACCTGTTCGATCTTTTAAGATAAATAGAATTTAACAAAAATACCTTGCAATAAGAAGCCTCCACTTATGTTTTAAAAAAATATATATTAGTACATTTAAAATAAAGGAAAAAAATTTGTTACATATGTTGCCTCAGTTCAAACCGAGTTTTTGTAACATAGAACCTGGAACTGAACCGATATAATCAGTCTAGGTAAATTTACTCATCAACACGTAGTAATGATAAAACATGGTCAATAACCTCAAGTCTAGGAAAAATAATATGGCGGGCATATGTCAATTATTTAGACATGGAAATATTCTGCTAAAAAATAGTGCATATATCACCTTTTAAAGAGCAACGCAATTTTGAGACAGAATCTTTCCAAATTTAAAAACTTAACATATGCCCACGGAATGTTGTCATGATTACATAGAATTACCAGCTGAACTTTTTCTGGTTTAGATCCTGAGGCACAACGATTTAATTTCCTACATGTGCTCTTGTCATCTGAAGTTGGAAGAGCTGCTGAGAAGAGACTTTCAAGTTCCGACATATCAAACTCTGGAGCCCTAATACGGGTCAATCAAAGGAAAAATTAACTGACACCATTTCCAATTGTATGGTATAAGAAACAGTGGTTGTCTGATAAAAGGCACCTACTTGGAAGCTTCATCTGGGTCTTGTGTCTCGGCCCATAAGCTTCCTTGCATGGCTCTTGATATCTTTAACCAATGGTAGGGCTTCAGATTGGCCTTTCGAGGTTGAGCCTGACTCTTGAGACTTGTACGTGGTAGACCCCGTCCCTTTGAACTGAATGGTGCACCAGAAGGTGGTCCAGGAATCGGTGGTGCATTACCGGTACTGCCTCCAGATTGAGATTGTTGAGAGGTGCCACCCGCTTTTGCCAAACAATTAGCAAAAGGAGCTGGTGGAGGAGGCACAAATGGAATATGAGTGGAAATCTTCGGCAAAGA
>JAYMTC010000922.1:0-10257 GCA_036897605.1 Melianthus villosus
AGTACTAAACTCATGTTTGTTTTAAATTTATTTTATATAAAGATAACAACATTAAGATAAATCAAATTATATATAAACTACTAAAAATTAAAATTTCAAAATTCATTTTAATAATGAATTTTGAAAAAAAAATTTAATAATGAATAATCATGTTATATCACATGTTATTAGAAAATTTTTTAAAATTTTTTTTAGTAGTTTATATATAATTTGATTTTTATTCTTGTTTTATTTATATAAATAAAATTTTTAAACAAATATGTGTTTAGTAATTTAATAACTATAATTTTCATAAATAAAAGATTACTATGATTTTTCATAGAATTTTTATAGATTTAAAATAGATTATGGAATGAGGGAGGGAGAAATGAGTATGAGTGAAAGAATGATGGATGAGAAAAATGGGTGAAGGAGTGTCCGTAAAATTTATAATTTTAAAACGGAATAACCAATTTTCTGCAATTTTAAAATTTTAATGGTTAATTTGAACACTTTTAAAATTTAAGAATCTAAAATGAAATTACCACTAAGTTCAAAGATTAATTATGTAATTAACCCTATTAAAACATAAGTCAGGGACCTTCCATGCCTTCCATGCAATTTTTCCTATTAGTTTAATCCACGTGTATCCCTACCCGCCGTATTGGAGATATGACTAATCATGCTCGAGGCGGGAGCGATATAGTTAAACCTCTCCCAACATGTGTGACTCCAGGATTGAATCTCTGACCATTGGGCTAAAGATCGTCTGGGGACCAGCTCGCTTACCACTGGGCCAACACGTTGTTGGTAGTTATTTATATTTTAAAGGTTTCTTATACTAGATATCTTTTTAGGCTTGATATGGTCTTTTATCAATATATTTATCCTTTTATTCTTGTAGCCGGATATTTTCTGCACCTTTGTTAAGTTAACTCAAAATATAGAAGCTCCATTTTGGATATTTTTTGTTACAACTTGAATTTTGAGTATGACAGATATGAGAATAAATACAAAATTTTCATACCCAAAAACCTCATAAACAGACAAAAGTTAGTCTCTATTGACTATTAATGTAAAAAGAGACAAAAATCTCACATCATAACATATACACATCAATTTAGGAATGTGTAAATGGTTTGGATTATTTGAATTTTTTTTGTTTGGATCGGTTTGTATTGTATTTGATTTGGTTAATTTGGGTTGTATGTGATTAATTTGATTATTTTAGATTTTTTATTTTACAGATTGGTTGATTTAAAAAAAATGTAATAATTAAATAACATTGCCGCATATGAGAAGATTGTTAAGGCCTTTAAGTCATCAGAAGCTTGGTGAGGGTCAGGCCATACTGCGGTCATTCAGAAGCTTGAGGAGGGTCAGGCCATCTGCGGTGAGAAGACTGTTGAGGCCTTTAAGTCATTTGTTGAGATGGAGGATGTCATTGTCGCAGGTGAGGATAAGATGTACCAGGCGGCCTTTGACCATTGTGTAGAACAACTTACTCATCATCTACTTCCAACGTTCAAACTGATGAGACTAATGCTGATGAGGGTGATGATTGAGGATGAAGAAAAATCAATACTCTCTCCGGATGTTGCTCCTTTTGCTGACCTGGAGGCTGCTCTTGAGGCCGCCGGCTTAGAGGCTGCTCATAAGGCTGCTGAGGTTCTCAGCCCTGAGGTGGTAGAAATAGGAAATTTTGACTTAGCTTAGGTGGTTGACCAAGTTTTATCCGAGTAACCAGTAGAGTGGGAATTTTCCTACCATCTTTATAAAGATTTTTTATTTTCTACTTTGACTTCAAGTTTTTCCTGTATGTCAGTAGATTATTCTCCAAACCCAGATTTAAAGTTTTCACTTTGTATATGTAGGTTACTTCTAGATTTTAGGTGGGTGTGATCAGTACTGTCCGTATCTTAGAAAAAAGACAAACCTTAAAATCTATTCAACTTAGCCGACCAGTAAGTATGTACTTGAGAAATTCGACTTAAGGCAATAAAACTAAGCTAAACATTGGATTCGTAGTTGGTCACTTCATCTCAGTTATTACTTTGACCATTTAAGAAGTTAATCAAGTAATATGTTAGAGAAGTTTGATCTTCATTTTCTATCAACTAGCTTGGCCATTTAAGAAGTAAACCAATGGTTGTCTTAATGTGATTGATTTTTAGAGTAGTCGGTTGACTGCTATATGCCCCCATGATTCTTGGTTCCCCAACTTATAGTCGGGGCCTTAACCATATCTTTAAGAAGATAATCAATTAAAAGTACTTTAAACAATCATGACCAAGAGTCAAGTCTTTTATTGAATTGTAAAACTTGCTTATACAATGACTGTTGGAATACTTAATACTTTGAACATTCCACGACCTGGAAAGTATGTGACATTCCTCTGTTTTCAGGGGGATAGTACTCGAATGTATGACTCTATGCACGATACAGGGACTCTCCCAGTTGGGTGAGAGTTTGTCATTTTGCTCAGCTCTCTTTAGAACCAGACCACCATCGACTTGGAAAATCCTAGGTTTTGCCCTTAAGGTGTGGATCTTGGAAATTCTCAGTTGATAAGCTAAATTGCGGATTTGTGATTCTTCTATGACTTCTTCCAAGTAGTCTAGTTGATTCTTGAGTGATGTATCATTGTTATCTTCATCAAACAACAAAGTTCGAGGAGAAGATTCTCCTATCTCGACCGGAATGACGATCTATGTTCCAAATACTAATCGGAACAAGGTTTCGCCTGTGGCAGTCCTCGGATTCGTTATGTAAGACCATAATACATTATGGAGTTGTTCGACCCAATTTCCTCCGACCATGGTCAGCCTCTTTTTAATTCCATTGATGATGGTTTAGTTGGTGACCTCGGTTTGACCATTAATTTGGGGATATACTACTAAAGCGTACATTTGGTTGATCCCTAGGTTGGAACATAATTATTAGAAAGTTTGGTCGATTAACTGCCTGCCACTGTCTGTAATCATTGTTTTTGGGATCCCGAAGCGACAGATGATGGTGTCACAGGTGAAATCTCAAATTTTCATAGCAGTAATGGTTGCCGGGGGGGGGACCTGCTTCAAACCACTTGGTGAAGTAATCAATTGTCACTATTAAAAATTTATTTCTCCCGATTGTCATCGGATAAGGACCTTGTATGTCAATTCCCCACGCAAAAGGCCAAGGGCTGGTTATCGATTCCAGTAAAGAAATCGGCACTCTCTGAATTGTTGAATTATTCTTGCAGTTTCACATATACTCTTCAGCATATTTTTTCAGTGGCGATCAATAGTATCCTTGATGGAGTATTTTGTTGGCCAATGTACGATGCCCGTGACTCCCACACTCCCATTTGTTTATTTCCCTCAAGATGTAGTCGACTTCACACGAAGCTACTGATTTAAGGAGAGGAGCAGTGATCGACATGCAATATAGGACATTATTAATTAAACTGTAGTGACCTGACCTTATTCTAATCTTTTTTGCTTCAACTTTACCGTTAAGGAGCAGTGCATTCTTTAAGAACTTGATAATTTGAGTCATCCAACTGTCGTCCTCTAAGATTTGATAAACTTTTCCAAGGTTGATTTCCCAGCTTGGCTCGTCCAATTGCTTGATGTCTTGATTATCTGAGGGCTCGTATCCTGAAGACTGTTTTTCTAAGGAGTCTACTTCTGTGTTTTCCTCCCACGGGATTTGCGTGATATTTATTTTCGCAAATCTTCCCTAGAGGCTTTAACGATCCGACGGTACTTGTCGAGAATTTTTCATCGGGTCTCAAATTCTCCTAGGACTTGCGTTATCATCATTTTGGAGTCGCTGAAAACTTGGATATTTTTTACTCCTAGCCCCTGAGATAAGTGCTTCGTACTCGACTTCATTGTTGGTTGCTGTGAATCCTAGCCTTAGAAACTCAGTATGCCTATCCCCCTTAGGATTTATCAGCAACACTCTCGTGCCTGCTCCAACTGAGTAGCTAGAACCATCCACAAATAACTTCCAACACGGGACTTGGTCAGGGACTGAGTCCCACAGTTCCAACACAAAATCTGATAGTACTTGCCCCTTCATTTTCGTTCTGGGTTGATACTAGATGTCGAACTCGCTCAACTCGATCGACCATTTTACCATTCTTCCTGAAGTGTTTGGTTTAAATAATGTTTGTCGCAACATCTGATCGGTCAGAACGATTATTGTGTGGGAATGGAAGTATGGTTGGAGCTTTCTTGCCGTAGTCAGTAGTGCATTAGCTAACTTCTCGATTTTGGGATATCAAGTTTCCCCATCGTGAAATACCCTGCTGATGTAGTAGACATGCTTGACCTAATGATCTCAGACTAAGGTTAACACCGAAGCTACAACTTAGTCGGCAACAGATATGTAGACTTCCATAGTCTTTCCGATGAGTAATAGCTTGTTCATCATTCGCATTTATGTTGTTCCCGTATTCTTTAATCCAAATGGCATAACTTTGTAACAAAAAGTACATTGACCTGTGATGAAGGTGGTCTGCAGTCTGATCTGGTTACAGCTTGAGGAGGCATCCATGAAAGTCGGTAATTCGTGATCGTTGGTCTCATCGAATAGCTAATCCATCCTCGGTAGTGGATAACTGTTCTTTAGGCAGACTTTATTCAGGTCGATGAAATTGACACACATTCTCCATTTGCCACTTGATTTTTTAACCATGACCACATTTGTGAACCATTACGGGTATTGGATTTCTTTAATGTGGCCTGATTCTAGCGACTTCTCTAACTCGGTTTTTACTGCTCCATTTCTATCCTCAGCAAAGGTCCTATTTTTCTGTTTGACCGGCTTGCAAGTCGGGCTCACATTTAACCGGTGCACCATCATTAACCTGTTGATGTCTGTCATCTTTGATGGTGACCAGGCAAAAAGGCCGAGGTTTTCACGTACCATTTTGTCCAGACATTGCCTTTGCGCGGGATTTAGGCCTTCTCCGAGTTTTAGCGACCGTTTACTTCCTATCGAGATTTCTATCAACTTTTTAGCAGGCTCTACCACGGGTTTGTGCCCCCATGGTTTTTAAGTTCTCGCTTGCTGATGAGCGTCCATTGCCTACTTTTCCTTTCAATGTGGTGGTATAACAGCTTCTTGTCCGTGCCTGTGATCCTCTGACCAACCCCACCTTGCTTGGGCAGGGTATTTCATTAATAGGTGGACTACCGAAACCACAACCCCGTAAGCAATCAGATTTGATCTTCCGAAGATGCAGTTGTAGGCTGATGGGGCGTCCCTTATAATGAACTAGGTCCACTTGCTAACTGAGTGCTCGCCTTCCCCCAGAGTGGTCGGTAGGCTGATTACTCTTAACGATATACACAGTCCCCCGAAAAATCGACTAGAAGGGTCCGACACGGCACCAGGCGGGTGGTTGGGATTTCTAGTTCTTTTAGCGTTAGGGCAACTATAACATTTAACAATATCCCATAATCCACGAGTATCCTTTTGACCAGTGCGTTTTTCACTCCCCAGTCTATGAACAACAGAATTGTGTTCCCTTGGTCAGCTTTGCTAAGGAGATCACTCGGTCTGGCATGCTTTCATCTGCTTGGTTTTTAGACTCATCCTGTTTTACTTGGAAACTTTATCTGACAAAGCCTTCTGAGATGATCTCAAATCTCTTGCCAAATTCATACCTCTTGAGCTAGTGTTGATAATTCTAACATGGCCTTGCCGATTGTCGTTAAATCTCATATTGCCCCTAACGGTCATTCCTAACCTCATCCCCTCGATCTTGCCTGATGAATTTACGCAAGTATCCTCGGCAGATGAGGTCTTCAACGACATTCTTTAGATGCTGACACTCATCTGTATCATGCCCATGATATTTATAGATATGACAGTACTTGCTAGTCTATTTTCTTCGGATTTCCTTTTGCTTGGCAGGCCATTTAAAAGTCTGCTGATCCTTGATCTCCATGAGAATTTTCGCCTGAGATGTAGTGAGTGGCACATAGTTGGTGAACTTAGGTTCCAGTCCCTTTCCTGATATTCCTTTCCCACTACCATTTTTTATAGTCCGCTCAGGGCTGTTACTCATTTATCTTTTGTCATTTCCCCTTTTTATCTTGCCCTCGTCTTCCGACCTGAAGAAGTCATTTTTCTTGTCGGTGAAGTCCTGTATTTCCATTTCAATCAAATTACTGAGCTCTAACATGCTTCTCCAATATCGCAGTGAGTTCTCTCAAACTTCCAATTGGTTTTAACATGATCTCCTTTTTCGCTTCAGAATCTCGAACGCTATTCCCCAAGGTGAGGATTTCCAGGTTTGGGGCAATCTTGCCTACTTGCAAAGCTTGTTTACATAATCTTACCATATATTTCCTGAGAGTTTCCCCCTCATTTTTCACAAGGTTCATTAGGAAGAAGAGGGTCTGGTGAGGTCTTCTACTGCCCATGAAGTTGTCGCAAAAGTGACAGCTTATTTGATCAAACTGACAATGGAATTAGCAAGTAGGGAGTTGAACCAATCTCTTGCTGGTTCGGTGATGGTGGTCTGGAAGGCTCGACACTGTACCCAATCGTCCATTCCTTTATGGAATTTAGTTCATTGGTATTCATCCACATGATCAACTAGAATTGTTGTTCCATCATAAGTTTTTACCTTAGGTGCTCGGAAGTGATGAGGCAGAGGAGTCAAGAGATTATCTTGGAATGGATGGGCTCTACTCAGTCTTCGGGCTCCCAAGTCATCGTAGGGAAGTTTGCCAGTGGATCAAAGTCTTGCACGGGATGGATGACCAGCCTTCTGACAGACGATTTTTGGCGGGGCAGTGTTCATGAATGAAGTTGGGATGTCACTCATCGGGCTGTGCTCGCATTTTCCCTCTAGTGCTAAGAAGCTGTAGCGTTAGGATTCTCCACTCTTGTTCTTTCCTGAGAAGGTGATGGGCACGAGGACACGTCACTATGAGCCTAATCTTGATGAACAACCTTTCTGAACTCCCGAAACTTCTGCTCATTCTTGTCCAGGCAATTTGCAAGTCTGCAAGGATACAGAGTAATTTTGACTGTTTTCCTCGAACATGATTTCCTTGCTCTGGCGGGGCATTGTTTGAAGAACCTACTTATTCGGGAAAAAGATTTTGTCCATCAACTCCCTAATTGGTTGAAGGTAAAACCATGATGTGGATTTTTTCGAAACGTGGGATATATACGAAACTCGTATCCCACGGTGGACGCCAAAATGTTTGGGCTAAAACAGTTGATAACCGACTAGGGTGATAACTAGTCGGATGATTAGTAACTCCATTGAAACCTGACCTTAGAAATTGGTACCAAGTAACCTGTTAAACCTGAAAACACAAAGAAACGTTAAGAGGTGCTGGAGGACTTGCCAGCATGGTACCTCCGACGATCAAGTCAGTGAGGGTCACTTAATAGCAAATGAATAGTCGCTAAAGCCATTTGAGAATAATACATGATGTATTGTATTAATGAAAGTGTTGTGTCTTTTACATCACACTTTTTCCTTAGAGAAAGAGAGGGGTATTTATACCGGTTTACTTTTAACGGATATGTCAGAATATAATCCACATTAAATTTTGTTTAATGTGTTCACTTGTGTTCTTGCCTTAACTGAAATCAAACAAGATCAATTATATTTATACAATTGATTCCCTTAATCGTATCCAATTTTATTCAATGGCTCGTTCCCTCCTATATTCTAGGGAGTTTTGACTCGTAAAAAATTGATTCACACTTCGTGATTGTAGGATCACATCTTTCTGGATGATTTCTCCCACGAGACCTTGGGTGAAAAACTGGAGGTGTAGGAAGTAGTCGGGTTGTAGCTGTCATCGATGCCCTAAACCTGATTTGTAGTCAGGTCGGGTAAAGATGCCTATATCAACAGCTTCCTCCGCATTTTAATTACCAAAACATGTGCACTTATAAAAAAATTATGTATACCTTGCACACATTACACGTGTCAAAAACATAAAATATATGAAAATTCAGTTTTAAATAAATTATCGATAGTTCGAATTAAGAAATAATAATCAAGGTCTCACAGTTTTGTAAAAATTATCTTACACATAAACGTCATCTTCTTTTATATTGTCTTTTGAGTAGTTTGGAGGTTCAACATCTAAATTATATTCGAGTGAGTAACTCACCCGGGTTTATATTGTTATGGACCCTGAGAGTCGTGAGACAAATGATGCCAGAGCCTAAGCGTTGTCTCCCTAGGTTCACATTCTCTCTTTTAAAAATTAGAGAATATGATTCTCGTCATTTTCGTTAGATCACTTAGACTCAATCCTTTTTTGTGTGTATATGTCATTTAGAGATAGGGTTCCAGTATTTTATCAAGTTCCTCATAAAGCGATGGTAGCTCAAGGTTAGGGAGGATTTGCTGCTCAAGCTACTGTGTTTGAGTCAGAATATGAAGGCTGCAAGTAAGCATGAGATCAATTTTTTTTATGGTTTTAATAATTCATTGTATTGAACCGTGAAACTCGAGAGATTGATTTCCTCCATATGGTAATTGATATTAAAAGAACATTCAAAGGGGGATGCAAAGTCGTGCAATGAGATATCGTGATGAGAAGGCCCGGGTTGATAGGCCAGTAGCTAGTGCACCTCAGGGTAGGGTTTACTAATGGATAGTTGCATGCAAAGGATAAAGTGAAATAGCTTTGTCCCCAAAGCCTCTTTTTTCATGAAGGTCATGTTGTCCGGCTAAGTCGATATTCGCCACAAGAACGATCAATAAATAATATAGTAGTCTTTTCGAAAAATATCGGTAATTCTCGACACTTTTGAAAGCTGTTAGAATATGGAAACAGTCACATTTTGAGAAAATTGCATGGATGACTCTCACTAGTAAAATAGTGACACGTGGCGTTGGGAACAGACGAAGTAACGGTGTAGTGACAAATGAATTTGATTGAAACCGCTTACGTTGTTGAGAGGCTAAAATTATTTAGTACATTGTCAAAAGATGTAAAATAGAGTCTTCAATTTATCAATGGATCAATTAATTGATAAAGTCTTATTTAATTTATAATTATAACTAATTTTAATTAATTTTAGGTACTATTTGACAGCACTTATTACATTCTTAATGGACTGGTATAGAGCTAATTTTTCCATTTTTTTGATTCTTTAGAATTTGTTTTTCCCGTTCCTAGTGGTATCAAGATGCCACTGTGCCGGGATATATTATCTGTTTCTCCGGGAAAATGGAAAGATCAATACACCAAGCACTACACTTAGATTTATTGGATCTGTTGCTAAAATGATTTCTTCTTCATATAGATAGATATAGGATCTATGGGGAAATTACTTAGAAGTACATTTTGTGCAACAGCCATTCCTATCTGATAGAAAAAGGTCACATATTAAGTGAATCGGGATTGTTTGGTCGAAGTCCTTATTATTACTATAATCTTAATCGGTCTTAATAATCCAGTTGAGAAAATAGAGCTGAATACTTAATATTGCATTTGAGCGACAAAATCCGAAAACATATCCCAATTCAATTGCTCGATTTCAAGATTGAGCCGACTCTACGTATTTTTTATTTAGTTTTCTTCTCTACGTTCTTCTATGTTTTCATTTCCAATATTTTACGTATATACAAACTGTTGATTATGATTTTGAAGCATGAAATTTTTATGTTTTTTTTTAGTTTATATTGTTGTTTGTTCTTAAAATAATATTTGTTAACTCTATCAGGTATATATTGTTGATGTGTTCATTGTAGATTTTAATTGGAGTTTGGATTTCTAAATTGTCTATATCTTTTTATTATATATCATTGTATCCATATTTACAAATTTTTTATTTGTAATTTAATACCGTTTCTTTTTTCTGAAAAATTATAAATTTATGCATTTGTTGTGTATGTTTAGATAAAATGCTAATAACTTTATATATATAAAGCTTTAAATCATAAATTGTTTGTTTCCATATAAAGTAGCGATATAGATTTTTATAACCATAGAACAAAAAATTATTCCCAAATCAATACAGTTTTTTGAATTTAAATTTGACTAAAAACAATCAAATGTAATTTTTGTGTATGTTTAAGTAAAACACTAATAACTTTATTTAGGAAATTTCAAATAAAAAATCTTTTATTTCATTACAAAATAGACTTTCAAATCTTTTTTTCTTTCATATATGGTATATATTTTTCCTATTTTTAAATTAGTACAATTTTTTGTGTGTAAATTAATTGAAAATTTGAGAATTTCTTGATTTATTTGTTATATGCTTAGGTAAAATGCTAATAAATTTATCTAGAAA